>SJYX01002722.1:200995-267687 GCA_006410675.1 Oreotragus oreotragus | reverse complement strand
CAATTTGATCTCTGTTCCTCTGCCTTTTCTAAATCCAGCTTGAACATCTGGAAGTTCATGGTTCATGTACTGATGAAGCCTGGCTTGGAGGATTTTGAGCATTACTTTGCCTGCGTGTGAGATGAGTGCAATTGTGTGGTAGTTTGAACATTCTTTGGCATTGCCTTTCTTTGGGACTGGAATGAAAACTGACCTTTTCCAGTCCTGCGGCCACTGCTGAGTTTTCCAAATTGCTGGCATATTGAGTGCAGCACTTTCACAGCATCATCTTCCAGGATTTGAAATAGCTCAACTGGAATTTCATCACCTCCACTAGTTTTGGTTATAGTGATGCTTCCTAAGGTCCACTTGACTTTTCATTCTAAGATGTCTGGCTCTAGGTAAGTGATCATACCATCATGGTTATCTGGGTCATGAAGATCTTTTTTGTATAGTTCTTCTGTGTATTCTTGCCACCTCTTCTTAATATCTTCTGCTTCTGTTAGGTCCATGCCATTTCTGTCCTTTATTGTGCCTATCTTTGCATGAGATGTTCCCTTGGTATCTCTAATTTTCCTGAAGAGACCTCTAGTCTCATACTCAGGATGGGGAGAGTATGCCATTAATTGACTCTGTGTCACGTCAGAATTTGCTCACTTTGTGGACAGACTGGGTTGACGTCATCTGCTATTGTCAGGTTGCAAGGCTGGGAGTTGAGTAGGTACTATGATCACTAAGATTACACACAAAGGGGAAAAACAACTTTGAAAGGAAACTGGGATGATAGCAGAAGGAAAACGAAATGTGTTTAATTAAGAAAAAGAAAAAAAGACTGACAAGTGTCTATTACTATGATGAGACTTTGCAGAAAAGGAGACTATGTGACTTAAAAATCAATTTAATATTGGCTGGCTTGCTTACCAGCAAAATCGCTCTTGACATTTAGCACCTTTCTTTATTTTTCTTGATGAACTCAGAGTTCTTGCATAAATTTAATAATGTGTTATGTATCCCCTGGGTATCTGATTTACTGACTTGAGCTGAATGATTGGACTCAATACAGAAAAAGAGCTTGCAAACTTTGCCTATGGCTGTCGAGCCATCAAGGAACTAAGCTCTTTTGCTCCCTGGAGAAGCTAAAAATTCTAAAATGAAGTGCCCTCTGCTCTGGTTTCTGCTTTTCAGCATTTCTCTTCTGCTTTCACATACTTTTGCTGTTTTAAAATTAAATCTCAGAAACTCATTCCATATTTGTCATCATCTGCTTTTGAAAGTGAATGTTATGGATTTATGGTTTGGGTTTCTTTGATGTTAGAGTAGCAAACTATGCTTGCTTCACTTGTTTTCATTTCATTTTTTTTAACATCTATGAAGCTTTGATAATTTGATTTATTAAAACACCAGAGTCAGTGTAGGGGAGCTGAGACCATTCGCGTTGTTGGAAAGCGTCCTCAAACATCAGGCACTGGTTCCCTATAGAGGACTTATGCCTGTTATGATGGACTCCTCCTCTTTGGTCTTCTGGAATTAAGCAAAATTTCAAGCTACACCCAAAGGAGATTCATTCCTAGGACATTTCAAGAAGTTTGAATTGACTCCCACCCTCCTAATTTTGATTTTATACTTGCTAAGTTATTCAGAATGATCAGTTATTTTCTTATTAAAAGTCAAAAATGTTCTTTCTTGTTTCCTGTACTGTTGACTATGGACCTGATGTATTAAAAGTTTCATTTTATACAGTATCCCTTTAAATGTATTAAGGAGGAGAGGGGATGTGGAGTAGAGACAGAGAGATAACACAGGATAACTTTACCCTGAGTGGAAAGACTGGATAAGCAGACCACCAGCAGAGCTTAAAACTGTACAAACATGTTAGTGTTGAAAGAACACCTAGATGTATTCATTGCAATCCTGGTGGCTCAGACAGTAAAGAATCTGCCTGCAACGCGGGAGACTTCGATTCGATCGCTGGGTTGGGAAGATCCCCTGGAGGGGGGCATGACAACCCACTCCAGTATTCTTGCCTGGAGAATCCCCATGGACAGAGGAACCTGGTGGACTACAGTCCATGGGGTTGCAGAGTTGGACACAGCTGAGTGACTAACCCACACACAATATCGTTGGGTTTCAAGGAAGGGAACCGTGTGCGTGCATGCTAAGTCACTTCAGTTGTGTCCAACTCTTTGCAACCCTGTGAATTGTAGCCCACCTGGCCCCTCTGTCCATGAAATTTTCTAAGCAAAAATAATGGAGTGAATAGCCATTTTCTCCTCCAGGGGATCTTCCTGACCCTGGGATAGAACCCGCATCCCTTATGTCTCCTGTATTGGCAGACAGGTTCTTTACCACTAGCGCCACCTGGGAAGTCCAGAAACTATCATGTGTTAACATTTAATAAGTGTGTGTGTGTCTCTGTGTGTGTGTGTGTCTGTGTGTGTGTGTGTGTAAGGGGGCCATTATAAGGCTATGACAGGGACTCTTTCAGCTATCTGAGGAACGGAAAAAAGCCAGGTCACATGGGGACCAGAACTGCAAACTCAGAAGCCAGAGGTTCTCTCTCTCTCCACATTTGTCAGGAATTGTACAGTCTCTTCTTAAAACTGATCATTCAACACACAGTATGATATAGGCTATTATAAGTTTCTTTCCTTGATAAAGAGGCAATTAATTAGAAATGTCAGGAGATTTTAAAAAATCATGGTCTCAAAATGAAACAAATTCAACTATGACACGATTTTGAACTGATGGAGTATTGAGAGAGAATCCATTCAACTTTGGTATTAGGAATAGTATCCTTAGCATGACACACAGGTTTGGTAACATAAGAGGTGCACATTTTTCAAATGGGTCCATTCACACTCTCAAACTAATAATTAATTTTTATTTAAATTCTTACTAGGTGACAGGCACTTGCTAAATGCTTTAGATAATTTCATTTAATTTTCAAACAACTCTATATGCTAGGTATTATTATCCCAAGTTTTTCAGATTAATAATTGAGGCACAGAGAAGTTAAATAACCATAGCAAGTCACATAGTTCTTAAGTGGCAGAGTTATTTTAAGTTATATGCTTTACCTCTATGATATATAATATTTTGGGCTAGGATATATTATCCCAATGTGGCAAGAATACACAGAAGAACTATACAAGAAAGCTCTTAATGACCCAGTTAACCACAATGATGTGGTCACTCACCTAGAGCCAGATATCCTGGAATGTGAAGTCAAGTGGGCCTTAGGAAGCATTACTATAAACAAAGCTAGTGGAGCTGATAGAATTCCAGCTGATCTATTTCAAATCCTGAAAGATGATGCAGTGAAAGTGCTGCACTCAATATGCCAGCAAATTTGGAAAACTCAGCAGTGGCCACAGGACTGGAAAAGGTCAGTTTTCATTTCAATCCCAAAGAAAGGCAATGTCAAAGAATGCTCAAACTACCGCACAATTGTTCTCATCTCACATGCTAGCACAGTAATGCTCAAAATCCTCCAAGCCAGGCTTCAAAAGTATGTGAACCATGAACTTCCAGATGTTCAAGCTGGATTTAGAAAAGGCAGAGGAACAAGATATCAAATTGCCAACATCCATTGGATCATCGAAAAACAGAGTTCCAGAAAAACATCTATTTCTGCTTTATTGACTATGCCAAAGCCGTTGACTGTGTGGATCACAACAAACTGTGGAAAATTCTTCAAGAGATGGGAATACCAGACTACTTTACCTGCCTCCTGAGAAATCTGTATGCAGGTCAAGAAGCAACAATTAGAAGTGGACATGAAACAACAGACTGGTTCCAAATCAGGAAAGGAGAACGTCAAGGCTGTATATTGTCACCCTGCTTATTTAACTTATATGCAGAATACATCATGTGAAATGCTGGGCTGGATGAAGCACAAGCTGGAATCAAGATTGCCGGGAGAAATATCAATAACCTCAGATATGCAGATGCTGCTGCTGCTGCTAAGTCGCTTCAGTCGTGTCCGACTCTGTGCAACCCCAGAGACAAGAGCCCACCAGGCTCCCCCATCCCTGGGATTCTCCAGGCAAGAACACTGGAGTGNTGTCTCTTATACACATCTAGATGTGTATAAGAGACAGCCCAGAGACAAGAGCCCACCAGGCTCCCCCATCCCTGGGATTCTCCAGGCAAGAACACTGGAGTGGGTTGCCCACCCTTATGGCAGAAAGTAAAGAGGAACTAAAGAGCCTCTTGATGAAAGTGAAAGAGGAGAGTGAAAAAGTTGGCTTAAAACTCAACATTCAAAAAACAAAGACCATGGCATCTGGTCCCATCACTTTATGGCAAATACATGGGGAAAATGTGGAAATAGTGTCAGATTTCATTTTCTTGGGCTCCAAATTCAATGCAGACGGTGACTACACCCATGAAATTAAAAGATGCTTGCTCCTTAGAAGAATAACTATGTCAAACCTAGACAGTGTTTTAAGAAGCATAGACATCACTCTGCCAACAACGGTCTGTCTAGTCAAGGCCAGGGTTTTTCCAGTAGTCATGTATGGATGTGAGAGTTGGACCATAAAGAAAGCTGAGAGCTGAAGAATTGACACTTTTGAACTTTTGTTGGAGAAGACTCTTGAGAGTCCCTTGGACTGCAAGGAGATCCAACCAGTCCATCCTAAAGGAAATCAACCCTGAACATTCATTGGAAGGACGGATGCTAAAGCTGCAACTCCAATACTTTGGCCACCTGATGGGAAGAACTGACTCAGTGGAAAAGACCCTGATGCTGGGAAAAATTGAGGGCAAGAGAAGAAGGGGACAACAGAGTATGGGATGGTTGGATGGTATCACTGACTCAATGGACATGAATTAGAGCAAACTCAGGGAGATAGCGGTGGACAGAGAAGCCTGGCATACTGTAGTTCATGGGGTTGCAAAGAATCAGACATGACTTACTGACTGAACAACAATAACATATTATCCCAATTAGGAATAAGTGATATTTACATAATCATTATAAAAATTATCTATAGATAAAGTATGTAAAATTTGATTATAATTACAAAAGAGAATGCCAACGTTATTGATCTTGGAACAGTATAGAAGTAAGTTAGGGCAAAGAGGGAGAAAGAGAAGGGAAAAGAGTATGTATTGCCTTATATTTCCCAGGAAAAGAGATATTATTTAATGTTACTGTATCAAAAGAGCAGAATTTTTAAAGTTATATAAATGTGCTAATAGGACTAAAAATAAAAAATAAGCTAAAAAATGGAAGAATGTTGAAAATAACTAAGCCAAATTTTTTTTAAAGTAGCACTCAATAGATTCTTCTTAAAATTGATAAATCAAGAAACAGTATAAACATGTTATTCCAGTTATGTGAGTGGCTACCAGAAAACAAAAAGCTATAAACAGATGAAAAAGTTACCTGTGAAAAATAGGCCTGGAGTGGAAATCATGGAGTGAGATTTTTATTTTTTATTTTATACTTCTCCATTTAAATGATTATTTCCATGTGTACACATTATGTTTTATAATAAGAACCATGCCATAATATTTACTTCAGTAAGTCAACAGCTAGGTTTCCATCCCAGAAAAATGCTCATTGTAGACGTACAGAAGTGGCCTGAGTGAAATTCCAAAGGCTGGAATTACAGTGCGTGTAAGGTGTGCTGGGTAAACACTGTTGGCCCAATGGTCTGGGTTTCCTTTACATAAATCTGAAGGTCGTTAAATTCCCACCTATCCAACATATGGCCTAGAGATGGGAGAAAACAAGGACCCTCCTGCCTGATTTCTTAGCCTCTTTTCTTTCACGTTTACTTCTGCGTGAGAAGGCATAGTACGTTCTACGTCCTCTTCTGAACTCTGTCTAATGCTGATTCCAGGGTACAACAAGCCTCATGGCTGGACCTTAGTAGAAGATGGGGTACAGGAAGGGAAAATATCTTACTGAAAAGAGTGCAGAATATTGGGAGGTATTTCAAAAGGATTATCTCCCTTGTTGTTGTTTAGTTGCTAAGTTATGTCTGAATCTTTAGCAATCCCCTGGACTGTAGCCCACCAGGCTTCTCTGTCCATGGAATTTCCCGGGCAAGAATACTGGAGTGGGCTGCCATTTCCTTTCTCCAGGGGACCTTCCCACCCCAGGGATTGAACCCACATCTCCTGCTTTGGCAGGTGGATTCTTTACTACCGAGCCCCCAGGGGAGCCCCATTGTCTTCCTAATGTGTATACAAAAATGCAAACAAAAGGTCTGCAAGAATACAGACCGCTTAATGGCAGTGGGCACCTCTGAGGAGGGGGATGGGCAAGGTGGCAAATGTAGTCATGTATTGTCACAGCTTGTTGATTTTATTTGGGTACTATTGATGTTTCAGTGCTTTCAAACTTTTTTACATTTTGATCATTGCAGTAGCCTGCAAAGTTAGTTTTTGTCTCTACTTAAGTTTTTTTCTGAATTAATAGAATTTATATTTTAGAATTGTTTTAGGTTTACAGAAAAATTGAGTGGAAAGTACAGGGAGTTCTCATATATCCACCCTCACCTCCCTCCCCAATTTCTCCTATTACTAGCATTTTGCATTACTAACATCTTGTGGTACATTTGTTACAATTAATGAAGCAATATTAACACATTGGAGAAGTGAAGTGAAGTGAAAGTCACTCAGTCATGTCTGACTCTTTGAGACCCCATGGGCTATATAGTCCATGGAATTTTCCAGGCCAGAATACTGGAGTGGGTAGCCTTTCCCTTCTCCAGGGGATCATCCCAACCCAGGGATTGAACCCAGGTCTCCTGCATTACAGGCAGATTCTTTACCAACTGACCTACAAGGGAAGCCCATTAATACATTATTATTAGCTAAAGTGCATGGTTTCCATTTGGGTTCACTTTATGTGGCACGTTCTGTGGGTTTTGACAAAGGTATCATATTAACATACACCCACCATTAGGGTATCAAACAGAATAGTTTCACTATCTTAAATATCCCATGTGCTTCCATGTGCTTCATCCCTCCCTATAATTGATTTCTTTTTAACTTTTTATTTTATATTGGGGTATAGCCAATTAACAATGTTGTGATAGTTTCAGGTGAACAGAGAAGGGACTCAGACATTCATGTACGTGGATCCATTCTCCCCCAAACTCCCCTCCCATCTTTATTTATTTTTTTAATTGGAGTATATATCCTTTGGGCTTCCCTGGTGGCTCAGATGGTAAAGCATCTGCCTGCAGTGTGGGAGATCTGCGTCCAATCCTTGGCTCAGGAAGATCCCCTGGAGAAGGATATGGCAACCCGCTCCTATACTCTTGCCTGGAAAATTCCATGGACAGAGGAGCCTGGTAGGCTACAGTCCATGGGGTCGCAAAGAGTCGGACACGACTGAGCAAGTTCACTTTCACTTTCATATTTCCTTTGCAGTCCCTCCCTATAACTGACTTTTTAAAAACCTGTGGTGGTCCTGATTCCTCTACTTGCCCGTTGGCTGTTGCTACTTGCTCAAGAAACGAAACCCAGGCTACTGCACCTGTTCTTTTCATTACTCACCCTGCTCTCTGTGATAATAGCATCATGAGTGGTCTTCAAGCACCTCACATCCTGCCACCACCACCACCTGTCAGGGGAAAACCCAGGCAGGATGAAATCCGCATTCCCAGCTGTCCCTGTCTTCCAAGGAAGAGAAACCCTAAACCAGTAGCTGAAGAATGAAACCAGATATCCCAGGGGAGGACTGGGGATGCCAGGCCTCTGGTGGTCTGAAAGAGGCCCCAAGTCAGAAGCTCAGAATTGCTGGGAAAACCAGCAGGAGATGTAGATAATGCCAGGTAGCGTCTCAGGCACTGTGGGGGAAAGGGCCTCAAATAACAGGACTTGGGGTTTGTTCCTTGCTGAGTGATTAGGAACAGTGTAGAGCCCTTCTGCTTCCTGAGAAAAAAAGTCAAACCTCATTCCCAATGTTGGCATGGAGGGCAGTCTCTTGTGGAGACAGCTGAGAATGAGGCTGGAAGGTATTTCTCTAGGTAATGTTTTTAAAATATTTTTACTGTAATTTAGAGTAAAAACATACTTTGTATTGATATCTAGTGCACACACAAACACATGCACACTGCAAACAGTATTAACATCACTTGGGAGCTTGTTGGAAATGTAGGATATGGAGCTCACTTTTGACCTACTAGATCAGAATCTGGATTTTAATACAGTTCCCAGGTGATTATGATGCACTGTAAAATTTAAGAAGCACTCCTTCAGGGACTCCAAGCTAAAAACAAGTAAACTGTGCCTATGAACCTCAGGTGGTCTCTTCCATGGGTTCTCTCCATTTCAGACCAGAGCTCTTAGTAAGTACTTCAGCCAATAATAATCTTGGGGTCCTATCTCCCATCTTGTCAAGACTCCACCAAATAATAATAATAATAGTAAGAATAGTACTGCTGCTGCTGCTGCTGCTGCTGCTAAGTCGCTTTAGTCATGTCCGACTCTGTGCGACCCCATAGACGGCAGCCCACCAGGCTCCCCCGTCCCTGGGATTCTCCAGGCAAGAACACTGGAGTGGGTTGCCATTTCCTTCTCCAGTGCATGAAAGTGAAAAGTGAAAGTGAAGTCGCTCAGTCGTGTCTGACTCTTAGCGACCCCATGGACTGCAGCCTACCAGGCTCCTCCGTCCATGGGATTTTCCAGGCAAGAGTACTGGAGTGGGGTGCCATTGAATAATTGTATTATAGAGCTAAGCATGTGCTGAATACTGTTCTAGGGCCTTGAATGTATTAAGTCTTTTAATCCTCCTAACTTAGTTTCTAGATTTTTGCATTTTATGTACGAGAAAACTAAGATACAGAAACCTTAAAAAATTTTCTCGTCACATGGTAATAAATGGGGAAACAAACATATAAAACCACAAAAGGGAAAAAGCAGGAAGCACACTAGTGATGGAAAAACGGAAAACAGTCAACAGATTTCCACAAGATGGAGAGTGGATGGGAGAAGGCTGTTGAGCAACACACACAGGTAGAGAACATTGTGACCTCACATATTCTCCCTGGAGGGCTACAAAGGTGACTGGAGCCAGTCTGTCTGAAAAAGTCACCAAGAGGCTCTGTGCCTCGAAGCAGCAGGTATGGCTAAGGCTCGCGGTGATCACCGGGAGGGGAAAACTAGACAACTGCCCTGTTGCACATCCCTGTCATCCCTGGCCTCCCGCCTTAGTGCATGAAGCACAGCAGCTGACACTCATCCAGGGCCAAGAGTCTGTCAGTTCTGCTCTGAAAAAGTTTGAACTGGAAACCTAGGGGAAAGCTAAGATGCCCCATGTAAATAAAAATCTCATTTGGACATGAGGGAGTTCCCATGGTTTACCAGTTGGTCAGAGTTTTATATCAAGTCCAGTTACTAAGTGTGAGGGTAAAAAAAAAAAAAAAAAATCTCAGAACTGGGAGGACTTAGAAAGTTCTATCTTCCATGCTCTCTTTTGTGGGAAGTCACTTCAGGAAGTACTCCAGCAAAATAAGGAAGTAAGCCAAGTTGCCATCCATAAATTAGCAACTCTGACCCAAAAGAACAGGGACAGACAAAAATCTCTGGGATGGCACCAGTATAGCAGGCCCAGATGTGGGCAAGTCCAGATTGGTACAGGAGGAGAGAAGACTTTCAAAACAGAAGGACTTAGGAGGGGGAGGCCAATTCACTCAGTAGAAAAGATGTTATAATGGAGAGTTTGGGACATTTTTGACAATAAGATAATGGAAAACACTATGAAAATTTTTAAAAGTAAGAAATCTCAAGGACCAGGGGAAGCTATATAAGAACTTAAGTTAACCAAATATGATGTGATTTAAAGCAAATGATAAATGCAGGAAAAGAGACTCCATTAGTCACTGATGCTATAATATTCTACTTGATGTGGTCCTTGGTTAAATAGGACCAATAGGGAAGGAACTGCAATTCCAGCTCACTGCTTGCCTAGGTGTGGAAGAATACTTTGTTATAAACATGCAAATATTTTTCACTGGTGTCTAACTTTTAGAGTCAGCCTATTGGCAAAGCAGAGAAAAGTTAGATGTTATACATACTGTAAATGTCAACATCAGCCATAAACTGCAACCAACAGAAGGGAGGATGTAGAAGAAAAGGAAGACAGAGCAACACAATCATTGCCTCGTTTTTGTAAAACAGGGAGTGAAGGAACACTGTTCGAAGTGAATGGAAACGTGGGAATGTAAATTGGAGNAGTTTGAACTGGAAACCTAGGGGAAAGCTAAGATGCCCCATGTAAATAAAAATCTCATTTGGACATGAGGGAGTTCCCATGGTTTACCAGTTGGTCAGAGTTTTATATCAAGTCCAGTTACTAAGTGTGAGGGTAAAAAAAAAAAAAAAAAAAAAAAATCTCAGAACTGGGAGGACTTAGAAAGTTCTATCTTCCATGCTCTCTTTTGTGGGAAGTCACTTCAGGAAGTACTCCAGCAAAATAAGGAAGTAAGCCAAGTTGCCATCCATAAATTAGCAACTCTGACCCAAAAGAACAGGGACAGACAAAAATCTCTGGGATGGCACCAGTATAGCAGGCCCAGATGTGGGCAAGTCCAGATTGGTACAGGAGGAGAGAAGACTTTCAAAACAGAAGGACTTAGGAGGGGGAGGCCAATTCACTCAGTAGAAAAGATGTTATAATGGAGAGTTTGGGACATTTTTGACAATAAGATAATGGAAAACACTATGAAAATTTTTAAAAGTAAGAAATCTCAAGGACCAGGGGAAGCTATATAAGAACTTAAGTTAACCAAATATGATGTGATTTAAAGCAAATGATAAATGCAGGAAAAGAGACTCCATTAGTCACTGATGCTATAATATTCTACTTGATGTGGTCCTTGGTTAAATAGGACCAATAGGGAAGGAACTGCAATTCCAGCTCACTGCTTGCCTAGGTGTGGAAGAATACTTTGTTATAAACATGCAAATATTTTTCACTGGTGTCTAACTTTTAGAGTCAGCCTATTGGCAAAGCAGAGAAAAGTTAGATGTTATACATACTGTAAATGTCAACATCAGCCATAAACTGCAACCAACAGAAGGGAGGATGTAGAAGAAAAGGAAGACAGAGCAACACAATCATTGCCTCGTTTTTGTAAAACAGGGAGTGAAGGAACACTGTTCGAAGTGAATGGAAACGTGGGAATGTAAATTGGAGTTTTTTTGGAGAACAATTCGGCCATGCTGTTATTGTTATTTAGTTGCTAAGTCATGTCCAACTCTTTGTGACCCCATGGACTTTAGCCTGCCAGGCTCCTCCATCCATGGGATTTCCCATCAAGAATATAGGCGTGGGTTGCCAATTCCTTCTTCAGGGGATCTTCCCAACCCAGGAATCAAACCTACATCATCCTGCATTGCTGAGCCACCAGGTAACCCCTAATTTGACAATAGAGCTAAGCAAACTGAAGATGCCCCCTCCTGTATACTCCAATCATTCTAAGAATTGCTCACACATGAGTATGAAGAAGCTCGTAGCAACTTGTGGAATAGTTCAAAGGAATCAGTGTCGATGAAGAAACAGTACATAGTGGTTAAAAGAGAGAACTCAAGCTAGATGGTCACTAATTAGCTGCTGAGATGTTGGGCATGTGACTTCCTCTCTGAGGTTTCTTATAGATGGTTGAGGATTGCAACAGGATCATATTAGCCAAGCAGTGGAGAGTACTTGGAGCACCATGGCTCAGAGTAGGCACTCAGTATTGTTGTTGTTATTATTACTATTATTTTCCATCAACAAGGCCTGAATAGTGCAGCACATTCATAGAAGGAATACAAGGCAACTGCTGAAATGAAAGGACTATAACTTACTGTGTTAACATGCATACAACTTGAAAACATCAAGTTGAGTGAAAAAGCAAATTATAAAATGTTCAAAGTAATAAAACCATGTACACACATTTTTAAACATAGACAATACTGTGTATTGGTTATAGATATGTACAAACATGTATATAAAAGATATTTAAGAAATAAATAGGTGTTATATTATTCTCTATACTCATATTTCATAATAAACATTTAGGATACAAAACTAAGTTGCTGAAACAAGAAATGGGGATGTAGTACTTTATATAAAGTTTTAAATTTCAAAGATAACTAATAAAAGAATAAGAGTATAAATATTAAATATTGCAAGGAGGAGGAGGTGAGAAAAGGAGGGATAGGATCATTTTTTGTCTTTTACATTGGAGAGGCAATAGATATTGTTTAGACTTGAAAAATTAAGAAATAGGAGTGTACATATATGCTCTAGAACTATGGAGGTTACCAACAAAAGAACTAAAACCAGAAGTTAAAATAAAATTTCTCTAGAGACTGAAACTGGATACAGTCTCTTATAGTATTTTATTCTGTGCTATGTATTATTTTAATGAAAGTTTAATTCAGATTTAAACTTAATATAGATATAAAAAGAGTCTTGAGTTCTCCTTGAGACCAGAATTTTCTAAACTTTACAATCTCTTCTCCAATGACCAACATCACCAACACTGAGTCAAAAGTGAGGCTAAAACAAGTGATCCTCAGAAAGATAATCAATTGTAGACAGTAGGCACTGAGGTCCTGCTGCACCTGAAATAACTGTCTCCGTGGCCAGCAGTGACAGATGGGCTTGCTTATGTTAAGGGGGCTCCTGAATTTCCTTCTAGGGAGACAAAGGCCTTCTGCGGGACCCCGTGTCTGCCCCACACTGGTCAGTCAGGATTCTGGGGCAGGAGATAGAAGCAGTTGAAGTTTTAGAGACAGTTTAATGAAGAGATGTACAGAAATGTGAGCAAGGTAAAGTAAACCAACAAAGAGTGCTAAGCAACCCTGGGAAGTGCGTCACCACTCCTGGGCCTGCAGGGGCGAGGGAAGGAAGCCCTGTGTGAGCTGGAGCCATTGCCGGGGATGCTGCTGGTGCTTTGTTCTGAGATCACCTGTGTGATGTGGACAGTCCCCGTGATGCTGGTACTTCCCACCCCAATGCCCTGCATCCTGCTTCCCTGCATGAGGGCTGTCCCCAGTTCCAGGGTTCTGACTCAGCCCTTGCACAGGACAGAGCTAAAAAGCCAAGGGCAGAACATGCTCCTCATCTTACAGATGAGGCCTAGGGGGAATAAATTTACGTTGCAAGTCTCTTAACGCCTCAGTCAGTCAGCATCATTGGAATAAACATATAGGAGTCCCTATTGCATTAAATAGACCAAGAGTCATAGATGTATGGTCCGTATCAGGCAGGAGTGGATCAGAGGAGTAAAACTCTGGGAGTGATGTGGAATGAAGCATTCAGTAAATGGCTTAGACTGTGTGCAGCCGTGTGCGCGCCAGGCTGCTTTCTCTGCATCTTGTGTTGAGCCTGAGGTCCCTCTGTGTCGGCGGCAGTGGCAATTGGAAAGGAAATATGAGTGTGGTTAAGAGCCAGGGCAAACTGATACCCATCTGGACAACTGGACTTCACAAAGACAACCTGCCTTTGCCCTCAACAATTCCAGTCTAGGTACTGGGTTGCTCTGCTGGAGAAGCTGGTCCCTTTGCCGTGGAGTGACACCAGCACATGGCCCAGGACTTGGAGCCTCTGAAAGAGAACCTGTGGGCCCAGGCAGTGCCCCTCACTGAGCCAGGGGAGCCAGCAGATCGGTGGCAGAGTGAGCAGTACCTGATACCCACACCAACCTTCAGAGCATAAACCTGGAAGCACCGTCACATCCACGAGTTTCTCATGTGGCCATCTGTATCCCGGAACCAAAGGGGTAAGGAAATTCTGAGGCAGGTAATTTCAGCTTGGCTAAGTGGACACATCACACATTTTGCATAGATTTTACTGACTTGAAAGTGCCTTGGTGGAAGGGAAGGCTCTATGAAGTGTTACAATTTGACACAACATCTAAGAGGATGCTGCACACAAGATACTCTGTAACTGTGTTCCATTTTGATGGAATAATCTAAATATTAGTCTTGTTGGTTTGCAGTCCGGCAAAAGTCAGCCAAACACAGTCGTGCAGCCTTCAGAGCCTTCAAGTGATCCCCAGATGATGGCAGCCCACTCTCTCCTCCTTAATTGCTTCTCCATTGTAGCTTCCAAGTTGCCAAGCATACCATTCATTTAATGTCCCTCTACACTTAACGATTGCTCATGATCTGAAACCTTGTCAAAAAGATTTGAAGAAAAGTGGAAAAATATTAAGATCCATGGAAAAAAGCCCTTGAAACTTGGAATGGAAAAAATGACCAATAATAATAATAATAATAACCTGCCATGGTGCAAGCCAAGAGGGCAGTAATTATAACACAGCTTTGGTAACCGGAGGGGCAAGAGCGAGGCGTTTCTGCCCAGGTGAAGATATAGCCAGCAGCCCCCAGTATTCACAGCCCCAGAAATGTTTCCAAATCCCACTTCAAATCTCGTAATCCCTTCAGTCCTTAACTGCTGGGAATGACATCACCTTTCCCTCCGTTTCAGACAGAGGCTCCCCGCTTCTTCTCCAGAGCACTGTTGTGGTCTAGCAGGCATGCAGCTTTCAGGCTGACTTAGAAAATCCAGTCTCACACAATTTAAAAAATTATGATCTCTTTTTTCCCCTTTATAAACAGATGCCATTAACATTGAATCTAAGCAAGGGCGTAACTATCCTGGCTCACTGAAGGATTTGTGGAGTGTTTTTCAATATTGTTGAAGGCATGGATTTTCCTGCTGCAGAAAAGCTGTAAATATGGCATCATTGGGAGGCTGAGAAGTGTCTGTTTTCAGGGATTTGCCTCCCTGAATGTCTATAAAAACAGAAACAAAAAGTAGAGTGAAAGAGTAATGTGCAGGCATGGTTAAATCTATATTTTGCTGCTACTTACTTGAATTATTTAAAGTCCTCTCGTTCCATCCATAGGATTTTCAAGAAATAGGAGATTTCCCTTCCTTTTCCATATTCTCTCTTCATTCTCTGTCTATATCTCTTTATATCTATCAGTCTGTCTCTCTAGATCTATGTAGTGGCACAATAATTTGACAGTTCTTGTTAACATAGACACACATTCATTCATACATACACTCACTCATTCATCAGACATATCATGAGCAACTGTTATGTGCCAGACTCTAAGCTCTGAGTATAAAAGAACAAACAATTCCTGCCTTGGGTCTTACCAGTCTATTGGTGGTAATAGCCTTTTAAAGGATAAATTATAACATATTAAGAACATGCTCAGTGAGAAGAGAAGGGAGCAACTTATTATGCCGAGATAACCTTTCCCAGTTGTTCCAGAGAACCCTGGTATGAATATTTTCTGAGTCATAAAATATCCTTAAGATCACTTTGAGTTAGTTTTGCAGTATTGAGTTAATTCAGTGGAAAGAAGAATCATCTTTCTCTGCCAAAACTTACCCTTATGTCAGGAAGAAGAGGGGCGGATAGAGAAAAGCACAGGGAGGGGGCCTGGACTCGGCCTGCCGAGGACCAGCTTATTTAAATTCCCTGGTGCTATTAATGAATTATTAGGCTGTTAAGAATGTTGTGTGTACTCATGTGTATGCTTAATTGTCTACTCTTCAAAAACTCTCTTCTTTCTCCTTCTTCTTTTTGAAATGGTCAGAAGAAATCACAAAGACAAGAAGAAATCTTGTTTTATTGGCCTTTCAGTAGATTAGGCCATCACATTGTGACACTTGTCTGAATCATTTGGAAACCTTCATTCCAAAGTCTGTAAAATCCCATCCACGCCCCAGGAGGGAGAGGAGAATGTACAGTTGCCAAACTTCACACTCTCCCAATCCTTGCTAAATTTGGACCCGAGCGCAGGGAACTGGGGTCCTGCACTCACTTAGAACTGGCAAAAGGCAACTGAAAAAGGACTTCATGGCCATCATAAGTTGTTGCAGTATCATATGGTGATGAGTTTAATGTAAATGAACCTAAAACATCTGGTTCAAATTTCCTTTCAAATAAACAGCATTATGAAAATTGGTGGGTGAAAAATATCTTCTGGGCACACTTTGGATTATTCCTAAGCTCAAACTGTCTGCAGTGATGGTTTAAGAAGAGGCCCAGGTGAGGCTGCTCTGTTGTTTCTGGTGGCACATCCAAAAGGGCTGGAGCAGAAAGGACTGACCACATGAGCTATCATCTTCCTAATGCATGCTGCTGCTGCTGCTGCTAAGTCGCTTCAGTCGTGACCGACTCTGGCCCCACAGACGGCAGCCCACCAGGCTCCCCCGTCCCTGGGATTCTCCAGGCAAGAACACTGGAGGGGGTTGCCATTTCCTTCTCCAAGGCATGAAAGGGAAAAGTGAGAGTGAAGTTGCTCAGTCATGTCCAACTCTCCGCGACCCCATGGCCTGCAGCCTAATGCAGAAAGGAGAGTAATTAATTCACTTCTCAGTTATTTACCGAGCATCTACTGAAAGCCAGCTATGATGCTTTGCCAAGGAGAATCTGTAGGAAACAAGACAGACCCTGCCGTTTGGGGGTTTGCAGTGTACAGACAACTTGAAGGTACACACATGAGACAGGCAGCTATCACAGAACATGGTAGTTGTTTCAGATGGTCAAATAAGCCTGTGAGTCACCAGCTGTGTGGATGGACTGAGTCTGTGGGAACGTGGCCTCTGTGCTGAGAGCTTCAGAGTGTCTGGTTGACTGCTGCGCTCTGCACGGCCAGTCTCCATGCCTGATACCTGGCAGGGCCTCAAGAAATATCCATTAAATAAATGGTTCCCCAAACAGATACTGAGAGGGGAGCTGTGCGAGGAGGAGAGGAGGTGTGTTTGGAAGCAGTAAACAGTGCCTGCCCAGGGCTGGGGAGAGAAAGAGGTTTAGTAGGCAGGGGAGAGAAGGGCTGGGCAGGGATGGGGAGGAAGAAAAGAGGCTAGAGGAAAGAGAAGTCCTGATATTGGAGGGTCTTATAAGCCCAGTTAAAGGCTTAGACTTTATCGTATGGACAATGGGACATCCTTGAAGAGTTGCAAGCAGAGAAATGATATGATCAGAGTTTTATTTTAATGTTTTAAGGATGACTTTTTTATATATATGAATTTTTTATTTGTCTACCTCAGGTCTTAGTTGCAGCATGCAACTTCATTATGGCATATGGGATCTCTTTTAGTTGTGGCATGCAAACTCTTAGGGCTTCTCCGGTGCTTAAGTGGTAAAGTGCCAGCAATGCAGGAGACACAAGTTTGACTCCTGGGTTGAAAGGATCCCCTGGAGGAGGAAATGTCTACCCACTCCAGTATTCTTGCCAGGAAAACCCCATGGACAGAGGAGCCTGGTGAATTATCAAGTCTATAGAGTCGCAAAGAGTCAGACACAACTGAACAACTGAAAGCACGCACGCACGCACACATGCACGCACACAAACTCTTAGTTACGGCATGTGGGATCTAGTTCCCTGACCAGAGGTCAAACCTGGGCCCCTGCGTTGGGAGCATGGAATCTTAGCCACTGGATCATCAGGGAAGTCCCCAGAGTTTTATTTTTGAGAAAATCTCTTTTGACTACCATGTGGAGAGTGGATTTGTATATTACTGTCATCCAGGAGGCTTTTATAGTACTACAACGGAAATGAGAAAGTGGGTCTGGCCTTGGATGGGGACAGTGGGGATAGAAAGAATCAGACAGGTTCCGAAGATATTTAGGAGGCAGACTCAGTGGGACTCAGTAATCACTTGATGGTAAAGGGTGAGGGAGATTCCATGAGAGGGGCTCATCCTGAGATAGAGATGTGCCAGCCAGTGATTCCTTAGGGAAGTGCTCCCGAGTGGGAGGAGCAGAACAGGAAGGGAAGGAAGCTAAGGCAGGGTGTGACTTTCAGGCAAAATGCCACAGATGGTGCATTGTCTTGATGCTACAGGGGAATTCTACCTTATCTCAAACCATTTCAGTTGATTTACTTATTTATACCAAACATGTTCCACTTAGGATTTAAGGCAGACTCTAAGGATGTGTAAAATGCAACAAGATTGCTTAAAGATCTAAGACAAGAAGAAAGAAAATGGGGGAGAGTCTAAGAAAGATGCCAGGATTGAAGGTAAAATGTGTACTTTAATCAACATATTCCCCCTATGTGGGCCACAAGCTTGGTTATAATATGAAAGGGAAGCTTGGACAATTATGCAACTTGGTGTTCAGAAAATAAATACCAAGTTCAGAAGTGCAACTATTTTTGACACTAGAATGGGATGGAAATTTCTTCAGAATTATGATATGGGGTAACTGTATAGTTTTATAAGTAACTTGCTTCAAACTCCTGGGGAAAAAAGCAATAAATCTCATGACAGTTTTAAAAACAATGATCCTCAACAGAAGCTGATAGCATCTCATCAAAAACAGAATTCAGCAAAGTCCACCTGTCAGGGTTGGATGTGCTGTGGGCCAGGTTACTGGTTCTCAGCTGTCCTTGCTTGACCATGGGTAGACTTTAGAATAACTCATAAAGTGTCACTTAGAAAATAATAGATGCCCTCCTTCAAGCAACCCGCATTGTCCTTGCAACTGAATGCTTGCTAATATTGACTCATAGTGCACTTGAATTTTCTTCTTTATTCTCTGTCTCAGTTACCCTCTATTTCTAATTGGCTGTAGACCTATATGAGTTAGTAGACGTTTGTTCTGAGATTAGATTTAATGTCATTCTATAAAAACTAAAAAATTTAAAAAAAAGAAAGATGCAGGTGTGACTCAGCAGCCATATTATCTATGCTTACAGATGAGCCTGGGGAGCACTGTGGGTAGAGCAGTCTCCTCAGAAACCATTTGAAATCTACGTTAATGCATAAGCTCACAAGCTGCCAAGACCAACTGTTCTAATCCCTGTACCACAGTTATGATACTAATAGTTTCAGCCAAGAAAAAACTTTCAAGGATGTGTATGCAGAAGTCTATCTCGTAAACAATCTGCAATTCTCAGTCTGGCTTGAAATGCCCCACCTGCTCGTGATTACTTAAACTTCAGTCTGATGGTCTCTGGGTGTATCCATGTCTCTGCATATGAACTTATTTGCAAAACAGAAATAAAGACACAGACATAGAGAATGGACACATGGGTGCCAGGGGTGGGGGGAGCGGTGGGATGAATTGGGAGAATGAGATTGACATATATACAACTACTATGTATAAAATAGATACCTAATGATAACCTACTGTATAGGAACGTGATTGAGAAGGAAACACTTCTCAATGCTCTATGGACTGAAATGGGAAAGAAATCGATATATGCATAACGTGGCTGATTCACTTTGCTGTACAGCAGAAATTAACCCAACATTGTAAAGCAACTATTCTCCAATAAAATTAATTTTCAAAAAGGTGGGTGAATACACTTAGAATGGTCTTCAAACTGTTCTCGAGCCACCGTTTTCCCATGGTGTTTCGTTTATTCAATATTTTAAAACCATCTTTAAAGGAACCAAGTAGAGAGTGACCTTGACTCACAAAAACTGGGGTCATTGACCTTCCTTTCTGAGACCAACAGAGATGAGCCTTGTGGGACTCAGGCAGGAGCCAGGTTTCTTTTCACATAGTTGTCTTTGGGGAATGTATTTCTTGCCGTCAGGAAATACCAGATGGCACTGTGCCAACATTTCCTGTTGATTTCATCTATGAACTGTCTCTTAGATTTTCCCTCCTTTCCAAGTCTTTGTCCCCTCAACATAAGATATTATGACCCCTCTCTTTGCTTATACTCTGTTGACCTGTCCATTTCATCTTGCACACAATAGACAGATTAGTGTTTTCCTTCATAAGAAACCGTTCCCATTAATGTCACATTCCTGGTTGAGGATATGATTGGTTACCATCTTCCTATCATGCTGAATCAAGAGTTCTCTACCTTTCAGCACCCTCTACGATCTGGTTCTATCATACATTCCCAAGTTATTAACCATTATCCTCTTTCTCCTCTGAATTAACATACTGTTTTGCTTATTCTTCTTCTATAAACACTTGTTAGTTAAAAACTTACATATTATCCTCTTTTACATTTATGTTTTCTTAATACATTTACTTCATATAATAAATGTGTAGTTTAGAATTATGATATATTTTTAATGTATCAAACCTTTTATCATTTTCTAGTGACCTTATTTACCACTAGCATAGCAGTTTTTCTTCTTAAAGATCTATTTGATGTGATAGAAAAATGGACATATCAACTTTTTATTTTTTTGGCTTACATGCCTGAAGGCTGGTTTTATACCCGATGTACTTAAAACCTTTCAGTGTTCTTAAGAGTCTTTGTAGCAGCATATATCTAGATTTTCTTTTTTACATTTATTTTGGTTACCAATGTATTTACATTTATTTCTGTCATCTAATTTTGTACCTTCTATTTGCTTTGTCTCCTCTGTTAACTTTATTTTCCCTCTTGGATTAAATTTATATCCTTTATATTTCTCCTTGAATGAGAATTTTTTTTGTATTAAGCTTTCTTTTTTGTCTGTGTCTTTTTTTATACTTGTTTTTGATAGTTTCTCAGTGTGTAAAAATTTTACTCGATTTATTTTCTTTTGCATATTGTAAATATTACTCCACTGTCTTTTGCTTTTCATTTTACTACTGAGCACTACTTGCTCCTTTATATTTGTTCTGTCTTTTCTTTCCAGATGTTTTCATGACTTTCTTTATGTCTTTGCTGTTCCTTGGTTTCATTGTGATATGTCTAGATATATTTTTCTAGTTATCTTACTTGGGAGTCATTGACTTCCTGAATATCAGTTTTGTGATTTTTCAGTAATTCTAGAAATAATTGAAACACTTACTACACTTATGGTAGACTTTCTCAATCTGTCCATAATTCTTAGCCCCTGTTTCATATTATCCATCTTTTTGTTTCCTTAGACTAACTTCTGGATAAGTTCTTTAAATTTCTTTTTCAGTTTATAAGTCCTCTTTTTATCTGTTTCATTTGCTATATAATTACCTGTTCTGTGCTTATATTTTCAGATCTATTATTTCTTAAAGCATAGTAAACCTGTGTTTGCATTCTGTATCTGATAATTTCAGTTCATAACTCTAATTTTGCTGGCTGTCATTTACAATGCCTTCTGTGTTTATGGTTTGTGACTGTGAGTTCAAGTTCCTGGTACTAGTCCATGGAAGTTCTTTGAAGCCTGAGTTACAGTTGGCAACTTCAGAAAAGATTTGTGCTTCCTGACATTCAGATGGCCAATAGGCACATGAAAAAATGCTCATAATCACTAGTTATTAGAGAAATGCAAATCAAAACCTCAGTGAAGTACCACCTCACACCAGTCAGAAGGGCCACCATTAAAAAGTCTACAAATAATAAGTGTTGGAGAAAACAAACCCTCTTATGCTATTGGTGGGAATGTAAATTAGTGTAGCCATTGTGGAAAACAGTATGAAGATTCCTCAAAAAACTAGAGTTGCCATATGACTCAGCAATCCCACTCCTGGGCACATACCTAAACAGAACTACAATTTGAAAATATGCATTCACCCTTATGTTCATAGCAACACTATTTACAATAGCCAAGACATGGAAGCAACCTAAATGTCTATTGACAGATAAATGAATAAAGAAGATGAGATACATATATACAGTGAAATACTACTCAGCCACAAAAAGAACAGAATAATGCCATTTGCATAACATGGTTAGACCCAGAGATTTATCATACTAAGCAAAGTAATTCACAAGGAGAAAGACAAATACCATATGCTATCACTTATATGCAGAATCGAAAATACCACACAAATGAACATATCTACACAACAGAAACAGACTCAGACACAGAGACAGACTTGTGGTTGCAAAGGGCGAGGGGAGGGAGGAGGGAAGGATTGAGAGTCTGGGATTAGCAGATGCAAACTGGTGTTATGTAGAATGGACGAACAACGGAGACTTACTGTATCACACAGGGAACTGTATTCAATATCCTGTGATAAACCAGAAGGGAAAAGAATATGCAAAAGAATTTATATATGTGTGTATATATATAAAGTGGAGTCACTTTGCTATATGGCAGAAATTAATACAACAATATTGCATAGGAACCTGGAATGTCAGGTCCATGAATCAAGGCAAATTGGAAGTGGTCAAACAAGAGATGGCAAGGGTGAACGTCGACATTCTAGGAATCAGCGAACTAAAATGGACTGGAATGGGTGAATTTAACTCAGATGACCATTATATCTACTACTGCGGGCAGGATTCCCTCAGAAGAAATGGAGTAGTCATCATGGTCAACAAAAGAGTCCGAAATGCAGTACTTGGATGCAATCTCAAAAACGACAGAATGATCTCTGTTCATTTCCAAGGCAAACCATTCAATATCACGGTTATCCAAGTCTATGCCCCAACCAGTAATGCTGAAGAAGCTGAAGTTGAACGGTTTTATGAAGACCTACAAGACCTTGTAGAACTAACACCCAAAAAAGATGTCCTTTTCATTATAGGGGACTGGCATGCTAAAGTAGGAAGTCAAGAAACACCTGGAGTAACAGGCAAATTTGGCCTTGGAATGCGGAATGAAGCAGGGCAAAGACTAATAGAGTTTTGCCAAGAAAATGCACTGGTCATAGCAAACACCCTCTTCCAGCAACACAAGAGAAGACTCTACACATGGACATCACCAGATGGTCAACACCGAAATCAGATTGATTATATTCTTTGCAGCCAAAGATGGAGAAGCTCTATACAGTCAACAAAAACAAGACCAGGAGCTGACTGTGGCTCAGATCATGAACTCCTTATTTCCAAATTCAGACTTAAATTGAAGAAAGTAGGGAAAACCGCTAGACCATTCAGGTATGACCTAAATCAAATCCCTTATGATTATACAGTGGAAGTGAGAAATAGATTTAAGGGCCTAGATCTGATAGACAGAGTTCCTGATGAACTATGGAATGAGGTTCGTGACATTGTACAGGAGACAGGGATCAAGACCATCCCCATGGAAAAGAAATGCAAAAAAGCAAAATGGCTGTCTGGAGAAGCCTTACAAATAGCACTGAAAAGAAGAGAGGCGAAAAGCAAAGGAGAAAAGAAAAGATATAAGCATCTGAATGCAGAGTTCCAAAGAATAGCAAGAAGAGATAAGAAAGCCTTCTTCAGCAATCAATGCAAAGAGATAGAGGAAAACAACAGAATGGGAAAGACTAGAGATCTCTTCAAGAGAATTGGAGATACCAAGGGAACATTTCATGCAAAGATGGGCTCGATAAAGGATAGAAATGGTATGGACCTAACAGAAGCAGAAGATATTAAGAAGAGGTGGCAAGAATACACAGAAGAACTGTACAGAAAAGATCTTCACGACCCAGATAATCATGAGGATGTGATCACTAATCTAGAGCCAGACATCTTGGAATGTGAAGTCAAGTGGGCCTTAGAAAGCATCACTAAGAACAAAGCTAGTGGAGGTGATGGAATTCCCGTTGAGCTGTTTCAAATCCTGGAAGATGATGCTGTGAAAGTGCTGCACTCAATATGCCAGCAAATTTGGAAAACTCAGCAGTGGCCACAGGACTGGAAAAGGTCAGTTTTCATTCCAATTCCAAAGAAAGGCAATGCCAAAGAATGCTCAAACTACCGCACAATTGCACTCATCTCACACGCTAGTAAAGTAATGCTCAAAATTCTCCAAGCCAGGCTTCAGCAATATGTGAACCGTGAACTCCCTGATGTTCAAGCTGGTTTTAGAACAGGCAGAGGAACCAGAGATCAAATTGCCAACATCCGCTGGATCATGGAAAAAGCAAGAGAGTTCCAGAAAAACATCTATTTCTGCTTTATTGACTATGCCAAAGCCTTTGACTGTGTGGATCACAATAAACTGTGGAAAATTCTGAAAGAGATGGGAATACCAGACCACCTAACCTGCCTCTTGAGAAATCTGTATGCAGGTCAGGAAGCAACAGTTAGAACTGGACATGGAACAACAGACTGGTTCCAAATAGGAAAAGGAGTACGTCAAGGCTGTATATTGTCTCCCTGCTTATTTAACTTATATGCAGAGTACATCATGAGAAACGCTGGACTGGAAGAAACACAAGCTGGAATCAAGATTGCCGGGAGAAATATCAATAACCTCAGATATGCTGATGACACCACCCTTATGGCAGAAAGTGAGGAGGAGCTAAAAAGCCTCTTGATGAAAGTGAAGGAGGAGAGCGAAAAAGTTGGCTTAAAGCTCAACATTCAGAAAACGAAGATCATGGCATCCGGTCCCATCACTTCATGGGAAATAGATGGGGAAACAGTGGAAACAGTGTCAGACTTTATTTTTTTGGGCTCCAAAATCACTGCAGATGGTGACTGCAGCCATGAAATTAAAAGACGCTTACTCCTTGGAAGAAAAGTTATGACCAACCTGGATAGTATATTCAAAAGCAGAGACATTACTTTGCCGACTAAGGTCCGCCTAGTCAAGGCTATGGTTTTTCCTGTGGTCATGTATGGATGTGAAAGTTGGACTGTGAAGAAAGCTGAGCGCCGAAGAATCGATGCTTTTGAACTGTGGTGTTGGAGAAGACTCTTGAGAGTCCCTTGGACTGCAAGGAGATCCAACCAGTCCATTCTGAAGGAGATCAACCCTGGGATTTCTTTGGAAGGAATAATGCTAAAGCTGAAACTCCAGTACTTTGGCCACCTCATGCGAAGAGTTGACTCATTGGAGAAGACTCTGATGCTGGGAGGGATTGGGGGCAGGAGGAGAAGGGGACGACCGAGGATGAGATGGCTGGATGGCATCACGGACTCGATGGACGTGGGTCTGAGTGAACTCCGGGAGATGGTGATGGACAGGGAGGCCTGGCGTGCTGTGATTCATGGGGTCGCAAAGAGTCGGACACGACTGAGCGACTGAACTGAACTGAAACCAACTATGTATTCAATAAGAATTTTTTAAGTCTAAAATATTTGATAATTATCAGACATGCAAGTAGATTTTATTTCATACCTGAGTAAGAGTGTATCGATATACAATAAGATCTGTATTTCCTGTTGTTAGTTGCCAAGGGGAAATAACAACTTGGAACTACTTTTAATAATTCTTCACTTGAGATTTTTAGCCCACAGAGATAGTATGAATTCATGTCATAAACCAATATGAAGACTAACTCTACCCAGTACCAAGTTTTCTTGCCAGCTCCTTCTATAGTGTGACCTTCTTTCCAGGCTCCTGTAACTCGGACATGTGGTTCACTGGGATCCCAGCCTTATGAGAAGATCTCCTGTTTGATTTCTCACCTTGACTGGGTCCTGAGCTTTACATCCCATCTCATATCCTAAGCCATCATCACAATAAAAGCCCAAAGTCACCAAAATTTGATGGATACCCCTCTAGAGTTCCTGCTTTCAGTGAATTTTTGGCCTCTGCAGATTCATTACTTTCCTTTAGTTCAGCAAATCATTTAAAATTATTATTTAAATCATAATTTAAAAATATTTTATCAGATGGACTTTTCAGATGATCTAGTTGACCATATTTCTGGAAAAAGAAGGGAAACCTGCTTTGGTAGGTTATAAGCTCCTTGAGGAAGAGTTATTTCCTATCAATCTTTGTGTCTTGTTTTTCATGACTGTTATTCATGGTTCCTAGTACAGTGTTTAAACCATTAGGTATGGTGATACTTAATTTTATGTATCATCTTCACATGGCTATAGTGACAAGCTCTTTGGTCAAACACCAGGCTAGGTGTTGCTGTAAGGGTATTTTTAAGATGTGATTAGCATCTACAACCAGCAAACCCTAAGCAAACCATATTACCCTCTATAATGTGGGTACGTAAGTAAGTAAAGGCACTCAGTCATGTCTGATTCTTTGTGACCCCATGGACTGCAGCCCACCAGGCTCCTCAGTTCAGTTCAGTTCAGTTCAGTCACTCAGTCGTGTCCGACTCTTTGTGACCCCAGGAATCACAGCACGCCAGGCCTCCCTGTCCATCACCATCTCCCAGAGTTCACTCAGACTCACGTCCATTGAGTCCGTGATGCCATCCAGCCATCTCATCTTTGGTCGTCCCCTTCTCCTCCTGCCCCCAATCCCTCCCAGCATCAGAGTCTTTTCCAATGAGTCAGCTCTTCGCATGAGGTGGCCAAAGTACTGGAGTTTCAGCTTTAGCATCAGTCCTTCCAAAGAAATCCCAGGGTTGATCTCCTTCAGAATGGACTGGTTGGATCTCTTCGCAGTCCAAGGGACTCTCAGGAGTCTTCTCCAACACCACAGTTCAAAAGCATCGATTCTTTGGCGCTCAACTTTCTTCACAGTCCAACTTTCACATCCATACATGACCACAGGAAAAACCATAGCCTTGACTAGGCGGACCTTAGTCGGCAAAGTAATGTCTCTGCTTTTGAATATACTATCTAGGTTGGTCATAACTTTTCTTCCAAGGAGTAAGCGTCTTTTAATTTCATGGCTGCAGTCACCATCTGCAGTGATTTTGGAGCCCAAAAAAATAAAGCCTGACACTGTTTCCACTGTTTCCCCATCTATTTCCCATGAAGTGATGGGACCAGATGCCATGATCTTCATTTTCTGAATGTCGAGCTTTAAGCCAACTTTTTCGCTCCACCTTCACTTTCATCAAGAGGCTTTTTAGCTCCTCCTCACTTTCTGCCATAAGGGTGGTGTCATCAGCATATCTGAGGTTATTGATATTTCTCCTGGCGATCTTGATTCCAGCTTGTGGCTCCTCAGTCCATGGGATTCTCCAAGAAAGAATACTGGAGTGGGTTGCCATTTCCTTCTCCAGGGGATCTTTCCAACCCGGGGATCGAACCCGGGTCTCCCACATTGGAGGCAGACGCTTTAACCTCTGAGCCAACAGGGAAGTCCTGTAGGGCTTATCAATCAGAAACCTTAAGAATAGGCTGAGGCTTCCCAAAGATAAAAGAATTCTTCCTCAAGCCTGAAAGATAGAAACCCTGTCAGAATTTCAAGCCTATTAACTTGCCCTCTGGATTTTAAACTCAAGACTTCAGCACCAACTCTTACCTGTCTGCTAGTTTGCCTTATGGGCCTCCCAGGTGGCTCAGTGGTCAAGAATCTGCCTGGAAGTGCAGGAGACGCAGGTTCAGTCCCTGGGTCAGGAAGATCCCCTGGAGGAGGAAATGGCAACCCACTCCAGTATTCTTGCCTGATAATTTCCATGGACAGAGGAGTCTGGCA
This sequence comes from Oreotragus oreotragus, assembly GCA_006410675.1. Classification (NCBI taxonomy): domain Eukaryota; kingdom Metazoa; phylum Chordata; class Mammalia; order Artiodactyla; family Bovidae; genus Oreotragus; species Oreotragus oreotragus. Next base: position 240,599 of record SJYX01002722.1, on the reverse strand, counting down.
GGCTGCAGTCCATGGGGGTCACAAAGAGTCAGACACAACTGAGCATACACACATACACAGTTTGCCTATAGTTTTCAAATTGTCCACCCCCACAATTACATGAGTCAATTCTTTAAATAAATCTCTCTCTCTCACTCCACACAAATAAATATGTCCTATTGGTTCTGTTTCTCTCAAGGATCCTGCCTAATACAGATGCTCAATAAATATTTAGAAATATCTGCTAAGTAAAGGTACTTATGAACAAAAGGCATTGAATAAGTGCTTGCTGTTTAATTGTATGATTTATTGAAGCTTCTACCGGAGATTTGCCTCCCTCTTAGGACTTGCCATTTTTTAATAAAAGAGTATGTACCATTCTGCCTCACCTCTGTTCTACTTTCCATTTAATAGTAAAGCTGTGGGAGAGATTTCTAAATTCATATCCTGTTCCTCAGTGTATGTTCAGTTTTGTTTGATATAGGAAACCTTTGTGCCAGAGTCGGAATAAAGACTGCTGCTCAGAACTGGTACAAATTCTTAGGACATCCAGGAGAACGACAGGGCCTCTGGGACTACAGAGTCTCCCTTGTACAAGTTCGTGGTACAAAGTTCTTCCACATAACCTTCTGGCCAATGCAGCATTTCTCGGCTATTTCTCTTCACATTTATTTTGTGATTCAGATCCTGGGCACATTTTGTTTTCAGGTTGGCAGAAAACCTGGGGATTAAAAATGAAAACTCAAAAGTCAAGGGTTACCAAAGAAATAAGTAAGAGTGGTAAACGGTTCAAGGGAGACATTTGCAGGCCTTTTGAAGGTGAAGAGCCTAATAAATTCCACCTCTAACTTCTGCAAGCTCATAATGCATGGTTTTATCCTCATATGGAAAGCCCTTCACTGCTTTCCAGGCTTAAAAGAAGTTGGGATGCTGAAGAGCTAGTTCTTGAGTTGTCATATGGCTGGTTTAATGGCAACCCACTCCAGTGTTCTTGCCTGGAGAATCCCAGGGATGGGGGAGCCTGGTGGGCTGCCGTCTATGGGGTTGCACAGAGTCAGACACAACTGATGTGACTTAGCAGCAGCAACAGCAAAAGTGAAAGCTTTCAGTTGTTTTGTGTAGCTTTGTGTTACAAAATTAAAGTGATTTTAAAAAATCATAATTAATTTGATTGTTACTCCATGGGGAAGACTTGGGGGCTAGGCCAGGAAAGGCTAGTCTAGCATTAAATATGAAGCTCTTGTTCATGAAATGCTCTGGTCAGAGCTGCTCTTTTTAGGCAACTCCAGGTCCTTAATTTGGGGGTAGCTAGATGGGAACACACATTTGTAACAAATCATCAAGGTGTATATGCAAGGTGTATGCTTTCCCCTGTACCACTGTATCTCAGTTTAAAGGAGACAAAGAGGATCTGACAATGTAGAGGGTAGATTGGTGTTGAGTCCATCTTTTGAATTCCCGTTAGCACTTAGGGACACAGACTAGTGTCTCCTTAGTCCAGCCTTCTCGCCTGTTCCCACCTGTTTTCCTGACCTCTCCACAGCATCACCTTAGCCTCCACAGGAACATCATCATCTTTTCCTCCCCTACCAGCAAATGGGAATTCAACTGGAGTCTTCTTGATAGAGAGGGAAAGTCACATCAAGACTGGGAAGAAGGTTATTCTGGCATATGAAAACATAGCTCTGGTCCTGTGGTACACAGCTGTGGACTCTGGATTCACAGAGCTGACTCAGATCTTGGCAAGGATCTCTGACACGCACTCTCTGCTCTTTGAAAATCCCTCTTCTACTTCTGAAAAGAACCCATGTTTTATAAGTTTCAAACTTCTCTCAGGCTAGAACAGATATTGTAAATCTTGCTGTGCTTAGTCGCTCAGTTGTGTCCGACTCTTTGTGACCCTATGGACAATAGCCCACCAGGCTCCTCTGTCCATGGGGATTCTCCAGGCAAGAACACTGGAGTGGGTTGCAATGCCCTCCTCCAGGGGATCTTCCCAACCCAGGAATTGAACACAGATCTCCTACATTGCAGGCGGATTCTTTACCATCTGAGCCACCAGGGAAACCCACTTATGGGAAGGCAAATATAGGGCCTGCCCTGGAGGTGAACGAAATTTTGATTTCATCTTCTGTTTCTCTTTGCATAGCTGGTGTTATGTTGATGGCCAGTAGACATGAATACAGAACTACCCTGAGGTGGGATGTTTCAGTCCATAGCATGCTCACTTGGACTCTCTTTCATGTCTCTTTTCTGATTCAGTCAAGGTCATAGAAGCATTATCTCCTGGAAAATGAAGTTAAAACAAGCTCGGTTCTTTTCAAAAAAGCAAAACTTGTAATGTTTATTAAAGGCAGTACGGGGAGGGTAAATACATCTACCTCACTCATCACAATCATCTTCCTATCCTCCTGACCTCTCCCTCCCTCTCTTGTCCTCCAGCCCCATACTCTCTTCTTGAGCTATAGGTACACCCATAGCCACCCCTCCATCACCTTGTACTGATAGATTTAGGTAAAACATCCTCTTTCAGTGTTTGAATGATAAGCTTTGGTAAGAAAATATTACACATTCACCAGATTTATGGGCACCAGATGAATATTTTTGTACATTTCAACATGGCCAAATGTGCCTAGCTGGTCGTTCGTCAGTACTGCCTCAAAATAAAATGTTCTCCTGCCTGCCTCTCCAAATTTCAAGGGGGAAAAAAAAAGTGAGAGTGGAAGCAAAGCATACACAGACATAGTTTGGCGGCTTAAAAATGGTCTTTAAAAGTTTTAGTTGAAACTTGGCTTTTGTCTCTCAGCCCTCAGGGGGAAAATGTGAGCTTGTTTCCTCATTGAAAAAATATCATAGCCCTTGACAGGCTGGATTCTTTGATCCTCCAATATTACAGTGATTTCTCCAGCGCCCTCCTACACCCCATCCCTCCTCACCCCTCCCCACCCCCACATAACTGGGGCTTTGTAACCTGATGCTTCGTAAAGAGCATTTCCACAAGAGCATTAGGACATGTCCCCACATAATATTAAACCTGTCCCCCAGTTGCCCTCCCCTTACTCCCAAGCACCTCCTGAGGCTTCCGCCATGAGGCTGGGTTGGCAGGAGAGGCTGGCTCAGCTGTTTTGAATTAGGGGCAATGGGAGGCTTCCTTGTAATATATGACTTAATCAGGGGTCCCTGAAGTAAACAGTCCAAACTGCGTCTGGAAATGACCCGAAATTGGACTTCATGAACCTCCTTTGGCTTTGGAGCTGGGAAGGAATTTGAATCTCTCATAGGTGTGCTAGACGTTATCGTTAGCAGATGGGTAGCTGTCCTCAGACCCCTGTAGGAATGAAGTGTGCTGTGTGGTGGTTGAGCACAATCAGGGTTACCAAATAAACTACAGGATGCCTAGTTAAGTTTGATTCAGATAGATAATATTTTTTTCATACTGCTGTCCCAAATATTGCATGGCTACCATGGTGCTGTTGATGTTATTGTGCCAGTCTGTAGTGTTATTGCAATAATTTCCAGGAGTGAAGGATCCTTGGTGTTCTTGATATTAGCTCCTTCCTACTGAGGCAAGGCTCAGACCTCTGTAAAGCTCCATCTGTAAACTTTGGGTCATTTTTGTTTTTATGACTTCTTCTTAAGACTAGTATCCTATCACTCTTTTTTCAGGTGAGTTAGCGTCATGAGTTACACTGGAGAAGGAAATGGCAGCCCACTCCAGTGTTCTTGCCTGGAGAATCCCAGGGACGGGGGAGCCTGGTGGGCTGCCATCAGTCAGACATAACTGACACGACTTAGCAGCAGCAGCAGTAGCGTCAAGAGTAAGAAAGAAACTGCTGCCCATAGGCACTCTTCCCCAATAAGCCAGAATTTAAATGCTTTAAGTGTTGTCATTATATGCGTGAGGCCAGTAGACAAGTGAAAAGATGTTCAACATCACTAATTGCTAGAAAAATGCAGGTAAAAACTATAATAAGTTGGAGGTGGGAGGGAGGTTCAAGAGGGAGGGGACATATGTATACCTATGGCTGATTCATGTTGATGTACAGCAGAAACCAACACAATATTATAAAGCAATTATCCTCCAATTAAAAATAAATAATCTTTTTTAAAAAGAAAAAAACTGTAATAAAGTACCGCCTCACACCAATCAGAATAGCCACCATCAAAAAGTCTACAAGTAATAAATTTTAGAAAGGGTGGGAATGTGAATTGGTACAGTCATTATGGAAAATAGCATTCCAGTTCCAGTTCAGTCACTTAGTCGTGTCCGACTCTTTGTGACCCCGTGAACCGCGGCACACCAGGCCTCCCTGTCCATCACCAACTTCCGGAGCTCACCCAAACCCATGTCCACTGAGTCAGTGATGCCATCCAACCATCTCATCCTCTGTCTTCCCCTTCTTCTCCTGCCCTCAATCTTTCCCAGCATCAGGGTCTTCTCAAATGAGTCAGCTCTTCGCATCAGGTGGCCAAAGTTTTGGAGTTTCAGCTTCAGCATCAGTCCTTCCAATGAACACTCAGGACTGATTTCCTTCAGGATGGACTGGTTGGATCTCCTTGCAGTCCAAGGGACCCTCAAGAGTCTTCTCCACAGTTCAAAAGCATCAATTCTTTGGTGCTCAGCTTTCTTTATAGTCCAACTCTCACATTCATACAAGAACACTGGAAAAACCATAGCCTTGACTAGATGGACCTTTGTTGACAAAGTAATGTCTCTGCTTTTCAATATTCTGTCTAGTTGGTCATAACTTTCCTTCCAAGGAGTAAGAGTCTTTTAATTTTATGGCTGCAATCACCATCTGCAGTGATTTTGGAGCCCCCCAAAATAAAGTCAGCCACTGTTTCCACTGTTTCCCCATCTATTTGCCATGAAGTGATGGGACCGGATGCTGTGATCTTAATTTTCTGAATGTTGAGCTTTAAGCCAACTTTTTCACTCTCCTCTTTCAGCTTCATCAAGAGGCTCTTTAGTTTTTCTTCACCTTCTGCCATAAAGGTGGTATTATCTGTGTATCTGAGGTTATTGATATTTCTCCCGGCAATCTTGATTTCAGCCTGTGCTTCCTCCAGCCCAGCATTTCTCATGATGTACTCTGCATATAAGTTAAATAAGCAGGGTGACAATATACAGCCTTGACATACTCCTTTTCCTATTTGGAACTAGTCTGTTGTTCCATGTCCAGAGTGGTATTATCTGTGTATCTGAGGTTATTGATATTTCTCCCGGCAATCTTGATTTCAGCCTGTGCTTCCTCCAGCCCAGCATTTCTCATGATGTACTCTGCATATAAGTTAAATAAGCAGGGTGACAATATACAGTCTTGACGTACTCCTTTTCCTATTTGGAACCAGTCTGTTGTTCCATGTCCAGTTCCTCAAGAAATAGACTTGCCATATGATACAGTTGATTCAGCAATCCCACTGCTGGGCATACACCCAGACAAGATTATAATTTGAAAATATGCATGCACCCTAGTGTTCATAGCTACTATTTACATTAGCTAAGACATGTAAACAGCCTAAATCTCCATCAGCAGATGAATGGGTGAAAAAGAGGCAGTACATGCATACAATGGAACACTACTCAGCCATTGAAAGAGTGAAATAATACCATTGACAGTAACAGGGATGGACCTAGAGATTGTCATACAAAATGAAGTAAGTCAGAAAGAGAAAGGTAAATACCATTTGATACTGCTTGTCTGTGAAATTTAAAATCTGACGCAAATGAACATACCTATGAAACAGAAACAGACTCACAAACATAGAGAACAGACTTGTGGTTGCCAAGCAGGAGGGAAGGTGAGGGAGCAGTGGATCGGAAGTCTGAGATTTACAGTCCGAACTACTATATGCAGAACGGGTAAAATTGAAAAGATGCATGCACCCTAGTGTTCACAGCTACTATTTACAGTAGCTAAGACATGTAAACAACCTAAATCTCCATCATCAGATGAATGGGTGAAAAAGAGGCAGTACATGCAGACAATGGAACACGACTCAGCCATTGAAAGAGTGAAATAATGCCATTGACAGTAACGGGGATGGACCTAGAGATTGTCATACAAAATGAAGTAAGTCAGAAAGAGAAAGGTAAATGCCGTTTGATACTGCTTGTCTGTGAAATTTAAAATCTGACGCAAATGAGCATACCTATGAAACAGAAACAGACTCACAAACATAGAGAACAGACTTGTGGTTGCCAAGCAGGAGGGAAGGTGAGGGAGCAGTGGATCGGAAGTCTGAGATTTACAGTCCGAACTACTATATGCAGAACGGGTAAATAGCAGTGTTACTGTTAGCACAAGGAATTATATGCAATATCCTGTGATAAACCTTAATGGAAAAGAATATGAAAAAGAATGTATATGTATATAATATATATATGTATACTTGAATCGCTTTGCTATACAGCAGAAATTAACATGCCACTACAAGGTCATTATATTTCAATAAAATAATTTTTAAACAGTGTCATTGTATGGATCAGTTCTGTATCTTAGAGCTTTATTACCCTACGAGTTGTATTATTTGATGTTGCTCAGATGAGTCATTATCATTCAGTTCAGTTCAGTTCAGTTCATTTCAGTCGCTTAGTTGTGTCTGACTCTTTGCAACCCCATGAACTGCAGTGCACCAGGCCTCCCTGTTCATCACCAACTCCCGGAGTTCACCCAAACCCACGTCCATCAAGTCGGTGATGCCATCCAGCCATCTCATCCTCTGTCATCCTCTTTTCCTCCTGCCCCCAATTCCTTCCAGCATCAGAGTCTTTTACCTGTTATTAAATAAAAAATAGAAACATACAAAAGGAACATTTGAGTTATCATTTCCTCTAGTGGTGATAATTTAGAAATTTTTGTCATATTTTTTAACTTTGTAACAAAGCTTCTTTACAAATTACATTTGTCATTGCTATTTGAAGCCCACAGAAAAATGGGTTATGAAAAATGAGGTAGAAATGTCAGAACTGCTTTATCGTAATCATTGAAAAAGAAGCCAGAAGGTTCAGGGACGTGGCAGTGTTAGAATGGATTTTCTGTGTAAGACTCAAGAATCTGCCTCTCGACTGTGTTCCCTGGGAGGACTCGGAGTACGTTCTTCTCATAAGGGTAGAAGGATTGCATTGGGGCAGCGTCATCTGTATTTTTGAGCTTGTGGTAAATGTTGAGAGATGTTGCATGGTCCTAGAGAACCCTTGGGAAGGCACAGTCCTGGGACCCCTGCTGCTGCTGCTGCTAAGTCACTTCAGTCATGTCCGACTCGTAGAATCCTCCTTTTCTCCCAGTCACTCCAACAGCAAATCCCAACATCCTGTTACATGTACCCCAACCCCAAATGGCTATGCTAGTGGTGAATGCTGCTGATAATCCTGCCTAAGGATACCGCCCCTGTCATGTGGCAGAGTCCTATTGGGAGGTGTACACCCAAAAGAGAAAGTTTTTTGATCATCCCAGACAGAGGTATAGCTGGTGGACTAAACAGGAGGGAAAAAAAAAAAAAACCCATAGTATTCAAAGTTTATTATATTGGGTAAAGGAAAAGTGAAGTGAAGTCACTCTGTCGTGTCCGACTCTTTGCGACCCCATGCACTGTAGCCTATCAGGCTCCTCCGTCCATGGGATTTTCCAGGCAAGAGTGCTGGAGTGGGGTGCCAAAGGAAGCCCCAAATCACTCCTCATGCCAGTTAGGAAGAACAGGGCATCTGAGTATTAAAGGGGTTATCCTCAAGAAATACAACAGGAAATGGGGGCGGAGTTTAGAAACAGTGACAGACGGAAACATTGTAAAATGAATTAGGTAAGATTTGCAAGAGTCAACAGTGAGGAAACCAAGAGATAGAACATGGCACAGAACACAAAAGCCAGAGAGGAGCTTGGTTAGAAGCACCAACTCTACACAGAAGATACGATAAGAAAAGGCAAGAGAGGAAATTATTGCAATGGTGCAGGAAACTCACTTGCCTGGAAAATTCAGAAAGAAAGGGCAGATTCATTAACATCGTCAACAGAGGAGGCAAAAACAAAGATAGGTAACAATAGAGAATCTGATGGTATGATCAAGAAGGGAAAGAAAGGGATTAAAAACTGAAAAGGAAAATTAAACAGGCAAAGATACAGAACTTAAATTTTTATTTTTATTTATTCCTGTTCCCACATTTTATTGTATTTCCCTGGCAGACGTCCCACACTCTGGTAAGTCTGGGGGAAAGAGAGGGGTTGGCAGAATAATGTTGCTTTGGGGATTTGAATCTTATTACTTGGTGCTGCTAGTGCTGGGCAGACATTTATAAAAACTGCATGCTGTAGTGGCAGGTCATTTGTTTAAAAACGAATCTTGAGCTTCACATTTAGGGCAAATGTGCAGGGTTAAAAGAAATAAAGAGAAATATTAACAGGATGAAGGCAAAGAGAAGGTGGGGTGTCAGTAGGCAGCAGTTGGCTTGAAGACAACTAGAAAACCTGCCAGTGATCAAGAGTGAGAGAAACCCAGATGCCAGATTCCCTATGGACGAGAGACACTGACTTCCTGGAAGTTGTCTTTTTGGCTTCTTACTTCCCTAGGGATTTTCCTTTAAATTAATATTATTAGCCATAAACTTAGACAAAAACCACCGGAGTTGGGTTTGGAGGTGAGATATTGTCATAATTAGTTCTGCTTTTCACATTTTAATCACCATTTTTCTCTCTTTCTTTTTCGGGCCTCATCTTCTGCTCGGGAAAATTTTATTCCCGAGCACATCATCGTATTCCCCCACGTGCCTCCCCGTTCTCTTCTGTCCTTTGCTCCTCTCCTTCTGTGTGAGAGGACAGGAGGCATGTTAGGGCAACCCCTGTCTGAGGTCTAGGCTCTGACCTGCATTCCTCCTACGTGGATTCTGTCTCCTGGAAGCGGTCTGAGGTCCCACGAGAACCTCATGGCTGGACCACCTCAGCCTTTGCAGCAGCTTCTCACCTTCTTGCTCCTCAGGAGGGTGGCAACCTTCTTCCGAGCCAGGCACGGCAGGCTGCCTTCATTTTCCTTCTTGCTGCAGCTTTGCAGACTCATTTTCTAAAGCATTCACCGGAGGGGAGAAGGAAGAGTTACTGGTGACTTTTTCCCCAGGCGACTTTTTGTTAAAAGGCTGCTTGGAGAGTATTTACAATCCAAACAGTCCACAGAGATTGCCTCCCCATGTGATATCCTCTTTAGCTGAGTTCTCTGGGATCCAGGTGGGGGAGACAGAGTCACCCACACAGGGCTCCCTCCCAGCACTGTCTGGCCTGGCCCCTGTCTCTGCAGAGTGCTGAGGCCGCCTCTGAAAAGCAGATCCTGTAAAGTGATATTTTCCCCTTTTCTAATCTCAGAAAAGCTGTCAGACTGGTTCTGAGCCTCCCCTCTGTTACAAAATTTGATGTGTGGTGCTGGGTTTTATCAAGAAACTAGTGTATCCAGGGCTATCGAGACAGATTTTCACAGGCAAATACTGGGTTGGACAAAAAGCTCATTTGGGTTTTTCCGTAAAATGTGATGAAAAAATCCGAATGAACTTTTTATCAAATCCGTATCTTTGAAATGATTCTCAGTTGCTCAGCATCTTGCTTTTCTTCTGTTCTTCATGTTAGCGTGTATGCATTTTTGATATTTCTTCTATGTGGTACAGACCAAAGAAGCATTTTCCTCACTAGCATCCTTACGTATATCTCTTTTAACTATGTTTTGGAGACTCAAGTGGCATTTTACTTCAAAATTCCCTCATACACATGGACTTGGAGAGATACAGACTAACATATTTCCTGCATTAAAATACTTGCTCAAGAAACACTGTTCTTTCTGGTTTATCAAACAAGCAAATGTGTCTCCCGAGAATTTTGAGTTCAGACAGAAACAACTCCATGAACCTTTCTGTGTGTGAATCACTTGAGCTTTGGAAAGGTTTCCTCAAGGGATTTATGATTGCATAAAATATCCTGCTTCCACCTGAAATGTTTCATGAGATGATCTCTCAGCAAAGACTGTTAGTTTTATAATGGATAAGCAGCATTTGAGAAAATAAACTCTGCATGAACAAAAAGCTTTCAGCTTCTTGCATATATTCTGTCTTCTCAGAAAACCAAAGAGCTTTCATGAGCTCATGAAATTTGAACCTCAAAGATTCAACTAATTAATCTATTCCTCTTTCCATATTTTATTCCCAGTGGCCAGTTTCACACCTATTATATTTAGGAGAACTGGAAAACTTGGGAGATATTTTTGGCCTGTTTTTTTTTTTTTTTTCCTTTAACTTTTAAAAAAGTGCTATTGGCTCTCTCTCTCTCTTTTTAAACTTTGCACCAGCCAGTCCAACTCTTCATCTTGTTGAATTGCCCCAGGAGACTTATGCTCTGAAACCCAATTCCCCTCAAGCAAAGATATTTCGTAGTCTTTTAGAAGTGAAAAGCACCCCAGTTTCACCCATTTCAACAGTTTCAACACAGGAAAGGATCCAGGAGAGGGAGAAGGAACTATATTGGGGAACTTAACACAGCAAGAAGAGATTGTTGGAAGCTTCAGATTCCTTATGCTTTCCACCAGCGAGCCCTATAAAGTTGCCGATGTCAACAGAGACAAGAAGGAGGTGTGAGTTAAAGATTTCACTTTTGTTTTGGGTTTAAAACGAAGTGACAGTGTTCCCTACAACCCATTTCTTTAGCTTTCAGACTATCTAGAGTGTCTTGCCTTTGAGGCCAGGACTGAGGTGAGCTTATCACAATTTCCATGGCCTGAGGCCTACAACTTCACCTCGGGCTCCTACCATTTGGCTCAAGTTCAGCTTTTCTCCAGCTCCTGCCCTCCTCCCCAGCCTCCTGGGAAGACTCTGTTGCCTGATCTTTATTGCTCTTTTCCCACACTCCATTATACAGCGTGATATCAGCCTCTGAATTTATTTATTAGGACTCAAGTCTACAATATACAACCCCACTTTTCCTGTCTGACACGGCACCTTCGCAGCAGAGGGGGCAAGAGGCGCTGCTTGTCAAAAACAGTGGTAGAAAGTCAGCACCCAGAGGGGAAGAGCCAGAGGCTTGCAAAACAGCCAGGCTTCTGGAGGCCCCTCAGAGCCAAATTGGTTTTTCAAGGCTTCACACTCACAGTTCCACAGTCCAGACGGGCAGCCAAAAACAGCTCCTTGTGGGGGAGTGCATTTGCAGTTGGCAACCTTATACTCACATGTCTGGCCTTCACTTGGGACAATGGCTCCATTTTTTTTAAATTAGCTTTTTGCCTAATAAACTTAATCTTTGTCATTGATGTTCCCATTCAATATGTATAAACAATCTAAGGGCAAGAGGCGCTGCTTGTCATAAACAGTGGTAGAAAGTCGGCACCCAGAGGGGAAGAGCCAGAGGCTTGCAAAAGAGCCAGGCTTCTGGAGGCCCCTCAGAGCCAAATTGGTTTTTCAAAGCTTCACACTCACAGTTCCACAGTCCAGACGGGCAGCCACAAACAGCTCCTTGTGGGGGAGTGCATTTGCAGTTGGCAATCTTATACTCACATGTCTGGCCTTCACTTGGGACAATGGCTCCATTTTTTTTTTAATTAGCTTTTTGCCTAATAAACTTAATCTTTGTCATTGATGTTCCCATTCAATATGTATAAACAATCTGCAAACCTAGATTGTGTATTTTTTAAAAAAAACAGGTAATACATTTACATTGTGTATAACTCAAAATGGTAGTAAAAATATATATTTGTTGAGAAGTCTCACTCCCACCCCTGACTAAGTGGATTCATCCCCATCCCTACCCACTGTGTAACCACTTGTATTAGTGTTTTTATATCTTTTCAGTGCTTCTTTTTCTACCTGTTTTTAAAATAAGCCTTTTATTTTAGAATAGCTTTAGATTTACAGAAGCATTGCAAAGATAATATAAAAAGCTTTTGTATTCTTCTCATCCAATTTCTTCTACTGGTATTATCTTATGTTACCATGTATGTTTGTCACAACCGAGAAATGAGCATTGTATGTAAGTATGAACTCAACTTTACACTATTTATCTTTCATGAACATCCTTTTTCTGGTCCAGGACCCCACTAGGATGCTACACTGGTCATCATGTCTTTTTTGGCTCCTCTTGGTGGTGATAGTTTTACAGATTTCTACTTTTTTTTAAGTTAAATTTTTATTGGATTAAGTTGGTTGATAAAAATGAAAGAGGAGAGTGAACAAGTTGGCTAAATCTCAACATTCAGAAAACTAAGATCATGGCATCCGGTCCCATCACTTCATGGCAAATAGATGGGTAAACAGTGGAAATAGTGGCTGACTTTATTTTTCTGGGCTCCAAAATCACTGCAGATGGTGATTGCAGCCATGAAACTGAAAGACGCTTATTCCTTGGAAGGAAAGTTATGACCAACCTAGACAGAATATTGAAAAGCAGAGACATTACTTTGTCAACAAAGGTCCATCTAGTCAAGGCTATGGTTTTTCCAGGGGTCATGTACGGATGTGAGAGTTGGACTAGAAAGAAAGCTGAGTGCCGAAGAATTGATGCTTTTGAACTGTGGTGTTGGAGAAGACTCTTGAGAGTCCCTTGGACTGCAAGAAGATCCAACCAGTCCGTCCTAAAGGAGATCAGTCTTGGATGTTCTTTGGAAGGACTGATATTGAAGCTGAAACTCCAAAACTTTGGCCACCTGATGCGAAGAGCTGACTCATTTGAGAAGACTCTGATGCTGGGAAAGACTGAGGGCAGGAGGAGAAGGGGATGACAGAGGATGAGATGGTTGGATGGTATCACCGACACAATGGTCACTGTGGTTTGGGTGGTTTGGGTGGACTCTGGGAATTGGTGATGGACAGGGAGGCCTGGCATACTGTGGTTCATGGGGTCGCAAAGAGTCGGACACAACCAAGTGACTGAACTAAACTGACATAAAACATTGTGTAAATTTAAGGTTATAGCATGGTATTGCTTTGATCTGTTTATATATTGTAATATGATTTCCATTGTATTGATATTTATCACATTATATACTTACAGTACAATACTATTGTCTATATTCCATATACAGTCTATTTGATCTCTGTGGCTTATTTAGTACTCATTACAAATTTGTACCATTAAACACCACCTATCTTATCCCTCTGCCCCAACTCCCCTGGGAACCACCATTTTATATTGTTTGTTTGTTTACAGTTTGACTTTTTAGGTTCTACATAAAAGTGTTTCGACTTACCTTTCTTGTGATAATGTGCTCAAAGTCCATGCATGTTATTGCAAATGGAAGGATTTCCTTCTTTCTCATGGCTGAATAATATTCCATTGTGTGTATATACTACATCTTTCTTATCCATTCATCCATCGATGGGCATTTGAGTTGGTTGCATATCTTGGCTATTGTGAATAATCGCTGCAATAAACATGGGATTATATACATCTCCTGTTTTCATTTCCTTTGGGTATATAACTAGAGGTGGAGTTAATTTGTTGAGAAACCTCCCTATTGTTTTCCACAGTGGTTGGGCTTAATTTCTATTCCCACCAACCACGTGTAAGGATTCCCTTTTCACCACAGCCTCACAAGCACCTGTGGTGTCTTGTCTTCTGAACGACAGTAGTGAGGTAACATCTCATTGTGGTATTTAGTTGCATTTCCCTAGATTTTTCTCGCATTTAATGATGCGGACAGATTTGAGGAGTGCTGGGTTGGGTATTTTGTAGAATACCACTTTGGGGGTTTGTTTGATATTCTCCTCATAATTAGGCTGAGAGGAAGACCACAGATCTGTTGTTCTTGTTCAGTAGCCAAGTCATGCCTGATGACATGGACTGTAGCATGCCAAGTTCCCTTGTCCTCCTCTGCCTCCCAGAGTTTGGTTAAATTCATGTCCATTGAGTCAGTGATGCTATCTAACCATCTCATCCTCTGCCATCCCTTTCTCCTTTTGCCTTCAATCTTTCCAACACCAAGGCCTTTACCCTGTCTCTTATACACATCTTCAGGATGGACTGGTTGGATCTCCTTGCAGTCCAAGGGACCCTCAAGAGTCTTCTCCACAGTTCAAAAGCATCAATTCTTTGGTGCTCAGCTTTCTTTATAGTCCAACTCTCACATTCATACAAGAACACTGGAAAAACCATAAGTATTTAGTTGCATTTCCCTAGATTTTTCTCGCATTTAATGATGCGGACAGATTTGAGGAGTGCTGGGTTGGGTATTTTGTAGAATACCACTTTGGGGGTTTGTTTGATATTCTCCTCATAATTAGGCTGAGAGGAAGACCACAGATCTGTTGTTCTTGTTCAGTAGCCAAGTCATGCCTGATGACATGGACTGTAGCATGCCAAGTTCCCTTGTCCTCCTCTGCCTCCCAGAGTTTGGTTAAATTCATGTCCATTGAGTCAGTGATGCTATCTAACCATCTCATCCTCTGCCATCCCTTTCTCCTTTTGCCTTCAATCTTTCCAACACCAAGGCCTTTACCAGTGAGTCAGCTCTTTGCACCAGGTGGCCAAAGTACTGGCCAGGAGCTTCAGCATCAGTTCTACCAGTGAGTATTCAGAGTTGATTTCTTTTAGGATTAACTGGTTTGATCTCCTTGCAGTCCAAAGATCACAGAGCTGTACTGTTATTCTCATCACATCATATTAGCAGGTACCTGCTGTCAACATGACTTATTGCTGTTGACATTGACCTTGATCACCTGGCTGGGGTGATGGTTACCAGGTTTCTCCTTTGAGAATTGACTTCCTTCCCCCTCCCCGCTTTGCATACTCAGCTCTTTAGAAGCAAGTCCCTAAGAATGGCCCACAATGGAGGAGGGGTTTACATGTTCCTTAATCTGTATTTGGTAAATTGGCAGGGCCCTTTGGAGCACCAAACCTTGTGCTAAGACTGTTCCTCTGAGTGGAGGCTCCAAAATCAGACTTTCTCAGCAGGATCTCACCTTCTGATACATTCGCACATTCTCAGAGGCAACTCACACACTGGCCAGCTTGCTGAGCTTTCAGGCTATCATTTTAATCATGCTTTAATAGCGACCCCTCTACATCAAAATCCACTTTTACGAGGGTGAATACCACAGTGCTCTGGCACTAGGAAAATGCTCTCTCCATTAAATTTCAGTGGATTTACACTGGATTTTGTTTTAATCTGAGTTCTGAAAAAGAATGCGTGGCTCATAGGACAGTCTGTGTTTGAGGGGCGTTGATGCACGTAGACTTGTAATGGCATGTGTGCTTTGTAGTCCTAGCTCTGGAACTTCCTGTTGGAAAATAAAGCTCTTTGAACTGATTTCTGTTTTACCACTCCCTCGCACACTGTGGGCTTGAGAAATTCATTCTCCTGGGACCTCAGAATTGCCACCTGCCAAGTGGAGAGGGTGACGTGAGGCCCCAGCAGAGCGTCTTGCTAAACACTTCATACCTGGAATCAGACGAACTGAAGAGGGGCAGCTCTTGATGACTGGAAGGGATGCGCTGCAAAGCCTCTGAGGCACAGAACTCCTCCTCTGTCCCCTGGGAAGGGGGCATGGGGCAAGAGCCTGGGTGCACGATAGCATTCATGAGCTCTCCGAGGTTCTGGGGGAGGTGGCTCTATATGCCTATGAGCAGATATTGTCTGTCCTGTTATTGCAGCATAACATGAAACTCCTCTTTTTTCAGTCAGCTTATAAAAATAAGCAAGGCAAAACAACAATCTTTAATGGACATGCATAGTCTTGAAAAATATAAATATAATCTCAGGAATGGGAGTGTTTTTTAATATGTATGTATGTATGTACATATGTATCCGACTGCACCGGCTCATAATTGCGGGACAAAGGATCTTCAGTCTTCATTGCAGCATGCAGGATCTTTTAACTGTGGCATGCAGCATCTTTTTTCTTTCTTTCTTTTTTTTTTTGGTTGCAGGATATGAACTCTTAGTTACAGCATGTGGGATCTACTTCCCTAACCAGGGATAGAACCCAGGCCTGCTGCATTGGGAGTGCAGAGTCTTAGCCACAGGACCACCAGGGAAGTCCCAGAATGGGAATGTTTTTAATGAGAAACAAATTACCTGTATCAACTGATGTGGTTGATAGAAGTGACTGATGAAAGGACAATCATTTACCAGATTCTGGAAGCCCCTTCTGTTCAGTTCAGTTCAGTCGCTCAGTCATGTCCGACTCTTTGCAACCCCACAGAATTCAGCACGCCAGGCCTCCCTGTCCATCACCAACTCCTGGAGTTTACTCAAACTCATGTCCATCAAGTCGGTGATGCCATCCAACCATCTCATCCTCTGTCGTCCCCTTCTCCTCCCACCTTCAGTCTCTCCCAGCATCAGGGTCTTTTCAAATGACTCCATTCTTTGCATCGGGTAGCCAAAGTATTGGAGTTTCAGCTTCAGCATCAGTCCTTCCAATGAATTTTCAGGACTGATTTCCTTTAGGATGGACTGCTTTGATTTCCTTGCAGTCCAAGTTACTCTCAAGAGTCTTCTCCAACACCACAGTTCAAAAGCATCAATTCTTCGGTGCTTAGCTTTCTTTATAGTCCAACTCTCATGCCCCTTCAAGACCCCATAAAGGTTCACCTCTGTTCCAGCACAGTCTTAACTGTAGGTGAATTGCATCATGTAGGTTCTCAGTACTCATTAGCTCTTTCAACCAAAAGGCATTTCTCTAAGTCAGGCACCATGGTAGTAGTAGTAGTGAAAGTCACTCAGTCGTGTTTGACTCTTGCGACCTCATGGACTGTAGCCCGCCAGGTTCCTCTGTCCATGGGATTCTCCAGGAAAGAATACTGGAGTGGGTTGCCATTTCCTTCTCCAGGGGATCTTCCCAACCCAAGAATTACTGTGTTAGTAATCCACCCTAAAAAACATGAAAAATATTATTCTAAGTGTCAGCACGACCTTCATGACTCATTAAAATCTTTCAAATACACTTGTCCAGACCAAAATATACATCTTCAAGCCAAAAATTATATTTTTTCTTGGCCACACCCTTCATAAAGTCATCTTTTCTCTTCCACAATCTGCTCTGGCCCCAGAGAGAGTCGGGAGAGGGAACTATTTGCAGGATGTTGTGGGTCAATCAAATAGAAAGGATGTGACAACTTGTTGTGGGTTTGTGATATTTCAATTGGGTTGTTCCCAGTTGGGGTGACAGTCTTGTATGGGGCAATTCTGTCATACTCCTCTTGTTGTCCTTAATCACAAAAATGTGCTGGAAAACTGGATGTTGTGGATAGACTGTGGAATTATGTGATTCCCACAGAGCATGGTGTTTGGTGGTGGTTGGCAGATGATGGTTGTCATTAAGTGCTTCTGAGTTCTCTGAAATACTTTATTGTGAGACAAACAGCTGAGCTTTTGGTCATTCCTGATAGAGGCCTAAATATTACATCCAGGGCTTGTCTTGTTCTGTGTGCTGAGTGAGCCACTGACTGATAGAGAGAGATCCTCCACTGAAGAATATTTTATCCCCATCTCCCCATCACCTCCTACTACCATCAACCCTTCCCACCAACATGTCTTTCTCAGATATCCTTGGATGCCACCACTAGTCTTTTAACTGTGAAAGCTCTAAAGAACTATGCATTCACTGATACGGGTAATGCTTCAGTCTATCATTAGCCTTTAGCAGACTAAATGTGTTCACTGGATTAATTTAGCCAACTCTGCTAGGCTCAGATAGATTAAGGGGACAAATTATTTTTTTGATAATGGAGAAGAAAAATCTAGAACAACAAGAACAAATCTAGATTGATTGGCAACATAAAACACTGGTTAATCCTGTGACTCTAAGAGTCAGACATCTGCCCTCATGATTTTCTAGTTTCATAACTTCTTCTCTTTTAATTATTTTTTATTGAAGGATAATTGCTTTACAGAATTTTGTTGTTTTCTGTCAAACCTTAACATGGATCAGCCATAGGTATACATATATCCCCCCTCCTTTTGAAATTCCCTCCCAGCTCCCTCCCCATCCCACTCCTCTAGGTTGATACAGAGCCCCTGTTTGAGTTTCCTGAGCCACACAGCAAATTCCCATTGGCTATCTAAGACTAAATGTGTTCACTGGATTAATTTAGCCAACTCTGCTAGGCTCAGATAGATTAAGGGGACAAATTATTTTTTTGATAATGGAGAAGAAAAATCTAGAACAACAAGAACAAATCTAGATTGATTGGCAACATAAAACACTGGTTAATCCTGTGACTCTAAGAGTCAGACATCTGCCCTCATGATTTTCTAGTTTCATAACTTCTTCTCTTTTAATTATTTTTTATTGAAGGATAATTGCTTTACAGAATTTTGTTGTTTTCTGTCAAACCTTAACATGGATCAGCCATAGGTATACATATATCCCCCCTCCTTTTGAAATTCCCTCCCAGCTCCCTCCCCATCCCACTCCTCTAGGTTGATACAGAGCCCCTGTTTGAGTTTCCTGAGCCACACAGCAAATTCCCATTGGCTATCTATTTTACATATGGTAATGTAAGTTTCCCTGTTACTCTTTCCATACATTTCACCCTCTCCTTCTCTCTCCCCATATCCATGTCTATTTTCTATGTCTGTTTCTCCATTGTTGCCCTGTAAATAAATTCTTCAGTACCATTTTTCTAGATTCTGTACATATTCATTAGAATACAATATTTATCTTTCTTTTTCTGACCTGCTTCACTCTGCATAATAGGCTCTAGGTTTATCCACTGGATGCCACCAGAACTGACTCAAATGTGTTCCTTTTTATGGCTGAGTAATGTTCCATTGTGTATATGTACTACAGCTTCTTTATCCATTCATCTGTTGATGGACATATAGGTTGTTTCATGTTCTAGCTATTATAAATAGTGCTTCAGTGAACAATGGGATACGTGTGTCTTTTTCAGTTCTGGTTTCTTCAGGGTATATGCCTAGGAGTGGGATTGCTGGGTCATATGGTGGTTTTATTCCTAATTTTTAAGGAATCTCCATACCGTCTTCCATAGTGGCTGCCAGAACCCCTGTGACCCAGGTAGTTTCATAACTTCTTACTGCTTCAGTNCTGGTTTCTTCAGGGTATATGCCTAGGAGTGGGATTGCTGGGTCATATGGTGGTTTTATTCCTAATTTTTAAGGAATCTCCATACCGTCTTCCATAGTGGCTGCCAGAACCCCTGTGACCCAGGTAGTTTCATAACTTCTTACTGCTTCAGTTTCTCCATTTGTACAACAGGAATGATAATAATAAGAGTATCTACCTTGTAATATTGCAGTTGGGAGGATTAAAAGAGAACAGTTAGATGAGTGCTTAGAAATGCCTGGCATGCATCAAGTGCTTAATAAATATTATGTCTTGGAGAGAGACTTGAGCAACTAGCTGTTAGCATAAAGGCCCTGAGAATGTGGAGAGGAAGAAGAAACGTCCCAGAGCAAAGCATAGTCCAAAAAAAGAGTCGCATTCATGTTGCTAAGAACTGGTTTCTATCCCCAAGTGTGGAACTCATAAGCTCTTCTTCTCAACCCTCCCTCCAGTACCTTCCAAGATTCCATCCACAATCAACAAAGGGATTATCTGCTCCAGTTTCTGGGGAGAGTATCATTTTACCCTTAAACCAGAAGAAGGGGGACTCCTTGCATTCTCTGCCTCGGGGGTCAAGTGTCGTCAAGTTTTCCATTCATTTCACAGGGATCATGTCCCCACCCAGTCACTGCAGTAGCTTAGGTGACAAGTAATTCAGTAAATTGACTGTTGAAGAATTGCTTGAGTCCAGTACAGACACAAGGACAGAAACAAGGTCAAAAGTTGAAGCTTAGAAGACAGAGAGAAAAGTAGTCTTTTCAAGTCTAGACAGCATATTAACAGAAAGGCTTAATGTGTTTCTCTGTTTATAGGAGCTTTTTGCTGACAGCAGTGAACCTGAGCCCTTTCTTCTCCCGATCCTGCGAGTTCCCTTCTGCTGTGTTGTTAGAGGCTGCCTCTTCCCGTGAGCCTGTGGAGGACTGGTGATTAGAAGCTGCGGCTGGGTCTGCAGGGCAGGGGGAAGCAGGGAGGGAAAAAATAACTGGAGGGTTTATATTTCGGAGGCCAAAGGTGAATTCATCACATCAGTCTAATGTGGGTGTGTCTGTGTGTGTTTGTGGTGTGCTTAGTGCTGGGTCATGTCCAACTCTCTGCGACCCTATGGGCTATAGCCCGCCAGGTTCTTCTGTCCATGGAACTTTCCAGATAAGAATACTAGAGTCGATTGCCATTTCCTCCTCCAGGGAATCTTCTGAACCCAAAGACTGAACTCGTGTCTCCTATCTCTGCCCTGGCAGGCAGGTTCTTTACCACTGATCACCTGGGAAGCCCTAGAAGTTCGCAAATATACTTTAGTCCCCCAGTGATTTTTTTCTAGAAATATTATAATTGTAAATGAGAGAATAGGCAGATTATCAAGCATTTTTTGTATTTCTTTTTATTTTCCCAAGGAGAGCAGCTTGAGAATGATATTTTCTTTCATTTTTAATTACAAAAATTTATATTTTTATAAGTCTAACTCTGATTTTGGTTAGAGTATTGAGCAGTAGCTGATGAGAATGTAAATTCATTTCCATTTTCTGGAAAGCATTTTGTCAGCATATAATAAAAAGTCATCAGAAAGGGCATATCCTTGGCCCAGAATTTTCATTGCTAGGACTTTGTACAATGGGAATAGTAGTATAAATATTTATATGACAGAATGTTCCTCACAGAATTATTTAGAATGCCCCCCAAATGGAAATTTTCTAAACACTCTGAAATAGGGAATGGGTTAGAGAGAATACAATGGGAATGCCAGACAGTCATTCAAAGCCTTCCTTAGGGAAGCATTTAATAGCAGTGAGACATAATGTAGGGATTCACATCACAGGCTTCAGAGGCCTTAAATTTGAGTTGCTATATGCGGGTGGTGATAACTCACAGGGGCATTAGAAGGACAACAGAAATGAAGATAAAAAATGAGTTGATGATGATGTCATTGTTGGGTAAAACACAGAATGACTAGTATAGTCATAATATATCATTCATTTAAATATTATGTATATGTGCACTACTTTAATACATGTATACCTTAATATATATATATATAATACATTATATGTACATGTAGATATGTATATATATGATATTCATAGAAGAAAGACTAGAAGGATATACACAAAATGTCAGAAGTAACTAACTCTGGGTAGTGGAATTACGGGTGTATTTAATTTTCTTATTTCTCTGTATTTTTCAAATTGAAATTCTGAATATACATGGCTTTGATCATCAGAAAGTTTCATAACGTCAGGAGTAAAATCTACCATTGATCCCTGAGATTAAAATTCTTGATCTGTTCTCTATAAAGAACAAGAATTTGCAAGGGATGCAAAGTAACATGCACCTTCCAATGAGGCTCTTTAACCTGGAGAGAGACTGCAGTAAGGACTGACCTCTTTGGAGGCGTCCAGCTGTAGGAACAAAGTTCCACCACAGTCAGAGCTCAGAGCTGCAGAATCCGCCTGCCATTGTTCACCTGGGCACCTGAATGGTTCTGGTTACATAAACCACTAGCTGTTTGTATAAATGGCTATTTTACCCTGGTCTGAATTGGAAAGAGTCTGTTTGATAGAACAGCTTATATAACTGAAATCTGAGACTGAAGGAAGGATTTGGCTTGGACCGTTGATTGCATGGGAGGGTGGGTTGGAAAGGAAACTTCCAGAGTGAGAGGCTCTTATTTTGAGGCAGTGAATTAGAACAAATTGTTCCTTGCACTCCACCTAACCACATTAATACAGTGAGATCTAGCCCATCCATAGAAATGGGTTCTATTCCTTCTTCCAGGGAGGAAACAGGGCTGTTTTCCTCCAGGGATCAAAGAAAGTTAAGACACTCATGCCCAGACGCTGGTGGGAATGCCACATTTAATAGTCATTCCACGGTCCACAGGCTGTGCCCCATTGACATTTCAACCTCTTCTGTTTTTAAAAGCTCAAAAACATTTTCATAAAGGTTTTCTTGGGGTGGGATTTTATTTTTGCAAGAGTGGGTGTGTTTGTTGGGTTTTTTTCCTTCTTTGAAAACTGTTTCAATTTTTTTCCTTTTTCCCTTCCTGAATTTTAATGGTTCTGAAAGTAGGAGTCTGCCAGAATTTGAACATTCAGAGAAAAAAAACCATAAGATCTTCTTTTCTCGAAAGCCAGCCTGGCGTGTATTTTTCAGGCCTTTCTCCCACACCCACTCAGCCTGAACCATGCAGGCTGTTTGGTGCCGGCCAAGGCCTCACGCTGTAAGCGCACTTGCTTCCTGTTTCGTCTTTCACTTCATCTGGACCCTGGGGCAGACTCAATTCTCATCTCTGAGGCTCTGTTATTTCAGTCTTTGGTCTCAATGTCACTTAATCAGGAAAATGCTAATTCCTCAGCAGGGAGAGGAAAGTCATAACTCTCTTCTTAGCTTTATATTAAATCCCCTAGAATCCCCTGAACAAGTAGCCCGATGCTCTTACCTCTATTTTTCCGTCTGTAAAGGGAAAAACCATGAAGTGTGTTTAGTCTTCATACACAGTAATCCATGAAAGCCATTTGGGACAAATTTAGGTTGTGCTTCATTATCTCAAAAGGTGCAGAGAAAGTATCACATCGTTCAAACTTCATTCATCTTAATCAATACATATAAGTCAAGTGTGTTTTGGTCCATATTTAGAGTAGAAGTGTGTACTCACAGATGCAGAGTAGGTGTATGTAAACTCTGGCCACGCCCAGATACTCAGTGACTGTCAGTGGGATCCCCTTTCACCTCCTGCTCACTTCTCTGTCCCTGCTGCTGCTGCTAAGTCGCTTCAGTCGTGTCCGACTCTGTGCGACCCCATAGACGGCAGCCCACCAGGCTCTCCTGTCCCTGGGATTCTCCAGGCAAGAACACTGGAGTGGGTTGCCATTTCCTTCTCCAATGCATGAAAGTGAAAAGTGAATGTGAAGTCACTCAGTCGTACCCGACTCTCAGTGACCCCATGGACTGCAGCCCACCAGGCTCCTCCATCCATGGGATTTTCCAGGCAAGAGTACTGGAGTGGGGTGCCATTGCCGTCCCCACCAAAAGGACCTCCTTTTAACTCGGAACCATGAAGAACTTGTGCAGATTTCAAACCAGAGGGATGACAGTCTTTAGACTTTTGGATTCTGTGGGAGAGGGAGAGGGTGGGATGATTTGGGAGAATGGCATTGAAACATGTATACTATCATGTAAGAAACAAATCGCTAGTCTAGGTTCGATACAGGATACAGGATGCTTGGGGCTGGTGCACTGGGATGACCCAGAGAGATGATATGGGGAGGGTGGTGAGAGGGGGGTTCAGGGTTGGGAACTCATGTACACCTGTGGTGGATTCATGTCAATGTATGGCAAAACCAATACAGTATTGTAAAAAAAAAAAAAGAATGGTATTACAATGCTTGTATATAGAAACTAGAAAGGTGGCACAGTACAGATGATCCTAAGTGCAGGGCAGCAAAGCAGACACAGACATAAAGAACAGACTTTTGGAGTCAGTGGGAGAAGGAGAGGGTAGGATGATTTGAGAGAATAGGACTGAAACATATGCATTACCACATATAAATTAGATAGTCTGTGGGAGCTTGATAAATGATTCAGGCCACCCAAAGGCAGGGCTCTGTGATGGCCTGGAGGGATGAGGTGGGGAGTGAGGTGAGAGGGGATTCAGGAGGGAGAGGACATGTGTATGCCTATGCCAATTCATGTTGATGTACGGCAAAATCCATCACAATATTGTAAAGTAATTATCTTCCAATTAAAGTTTAAAAAAAGGGGAAAAAAATAAAATAGTTTTTATGGTAGTATGAATCACTAATATGACTAATCCTCCTGGGGGCAGTTGCTAATTTTTATTCTGGGGTGTAAGATCTATAGCCAGTTTTTTAATAACTTTAAGGGAAGGAGGGAAAAACTACTACATGAATAGTGTATAGAAACAGGGAGATAACATCTCAGGTTCAGGGAGTGAAATGCACAAAACATTGGAAGATCTGTGAAGAAGGCATTCGTTCACTGTGGTCTAATAAGAGCATAGATGCTAGGGACTTGCCTGGATAGGATCCCTGCACCACGGTCGGCTGTGTGACCTAGGGCAAGTGACAGCCTCTCTGTGTCTCAGTTTCTTTGATCATAAAATGGGGATAATAGTGCTAGTGGCTCAGAGTTACTGCAAAGATTAAAGGATTTAATACATGTTAAGTGCTTAGAACCATACTTGGTAACCAGTCAACAAACACTAGCATAATTGTGAATCCAGATGAAATTTTATTTTTCTTGTTCCAAATAAATCTAATGAAATATAGAGAACTTCTCCCCAGGGAAAAATACAGACAAAGATAAAAATCTGTACAGACACAGAAAATTTATACACAAGCCGAGGGGTTTCCAAGGCCCTGCGAGTGTGTTAGTCGCTCAGTCATGTCCGACTCTTTGCGAGTCTATGGACTGTAGCCCGTGAGGCTCCACTGTCCATGGAATTCTCCAGGCAGGAGTACTGGAGTGGGTTGCCATGCTCTTCTCCAGGGGATCTTCCCAACTCAGGGGTTGAACCCAGGTCTCCTGCACTGCGGGCAGATTCTTTACGGTTTGAGCTACCCAGAAAGCCCTAAGTCCCTGTGAAGTCCACTCATATTCTTGATCCACTTGGTAGAATCTAGAGGGATCTGCTTTGGGCAGCGTGGTGTGGCGGCTCAGACCCTGGACTCTGGAGTCAGGCCAACTTGGGTTTTAAGCCTGACACAGCCATTGGTTCGTTGTGTGGCTGTGGGCAAGTTCTGTGACCTCTTTACACCACATCCCCTCATGTATAATAGGGACAACGGTGCCTGTGAATTTAGCCCTGTTGATAGGAATGGATTCTCTGTAGTAAACTGTGGGAGCATCTGGGGTAAAGAAATCATGCAGTTATCTGGGAATGGAGATTACTGCCGTTGCTCCCAGTCTGTTTCCAGACACGTCTGCCTTTGCAGAAGAGCTGGGAATTGGCAATCTGGAACCACAGTTCTGAAAATGTCCCTCACAAATGAATTAGGGGAAGAGTAGCAACAATAGGAACGCAATTTAAACTGTGAGGTGACATAGTTCTAAATATTTAAGAAACCGATACTGTACTAAAAGTCTAAATAAACATTCTTAAAATGATGGTGGAGTCAGATAGGAAGGTGCCAGAACTTGCTCCCAAGAGCTGGCTTATAGTCCCTCCCCAGCCTTGGAGGGCTTCCCAGGTGGCCTTAATGGTAAAGAACCCACCTGCCAATGCAGGAGACATAAGAGACGTAGGTTCAGTCCTGGGTGGGGAAGATCCCCTGGGGGAGGACATGGCAAGCCTCTCCAGTATTCTTGCCGCGAGAATCCCATGGACAGAGGAGCCTGGCAAGCTGCAGTCTGTGGTTGCAGAGAGTTGGACACAACTGAAGCGACTTAGCATGCACATAGCGTGCATGGAGACTATGAGTGGTGATCTCCCTACTGAGACTCGCCCCCACTAACATCAGTTTTGAACACCAGGAGCCTGGTGCATTTTAAGATTTTTCTAAATATCCAAAGGATCCAGCTTACAGCAGGTAATATTTATGCACACACCACATATGTTTGCTTGTTTGTTTTTTAAGGACCTAAGGAAAATATACTGAAATGTTAAAGTTGTTCTGCCTGGGATGTATAGACACAGATTATTTTAATTTTCTTCCTTACCTTTTTCTTTACTGTGGTCATCTGCTTTGTAATAAGTATGCATTATTTGAATAATTAATTCAACAATTAGACATTTGTCTATATGAACAGTACTCTGCTAAGCATTGAGAATACAGCATCCATTATCTCCTCATGTCTATGATCTAGATGGGACTAAGACATGGAATAAGTATTTACACTAATAATTTATGCTTCCAATGACAATAATTCCTGATAGAGAAGTCTATGAAATCAAGAGAGATTGACTTAACCTAGAGTCTGGGAAAGCTTCTCTGAAGAAATAGTATTAAAACTGAAATCTGAAGGGGAAGAGGAAGAGAAAAGAGAGAAAAATATTCCAGATGTGGAGATTAGCATGTACAAAGATCCTGAGGCATGGTGATTTAAGAAGTTAAAAGTGCTTACTGCTTGGGGAAAGGAGGAAATTCACATAAGAGCAAGATGGCCTCAGAGACCCTGTTAATGGTCTTTGCATTTGATTTTAAGAGGAATAGAGAGCCAAGGTTTTAAGCACAATAGTAACATATAGCTATTTCCATTTTGGACTTTTTTAAAAAATAGAAACACAAAAAAGTATTTCAAATCATTTGTTATAGTTTAGATGTTCTTGAATTTAGAGTTTTTAAAAACCAACTCAGTAGACTCACCCTATATATTGAGTTGGCCAAGAAGTTCAATCAAGTTTTCTGTAACATCTTAAAAAACCAAACAAACTTTTTAGCCAACTCCACATAAAAATATTGAGTAAAAGTATTTTTATAATAGGTGGTTATTCTTTTTCTTTTTAAAAAAATATTTATTTAGGCTGCACCAGCTCTTCATTGCAACATAAGGGATCTTTGTTTTCCAGTTGTGGCACGTGAACCCTTAGTTGGAGCATGTGGGATCTAGCTCCTTGACCAGGAATTGAACCTGGGCCCTCTCCATTGGGAACTCACAGTCTTAGCCACTGAACCACCAGGGAAGCCCCTAGGTAGTGTTCTTGGAACATCAGCTTCCTTTATCCAGGGAGGACAGTGACAGGAACTTAGCCCTGCAGCCTGAGTCCCCTCTCAGTCCAAGGCCGTGGGACATACCAATGTGACCCGCGCAGGTGGTGGAAGCCAGGCTGCAAGGACCCTTCCTCTCACCACCCCAGGGAGTTGAGGTAGGAGGCAGCCAGTGAGCATTATGTCAGGAAAC
The DNA here is from genome assembly GCA_006410675.1 of Oreotragus oreotragus. Lineage (NCBI taxonomy): Eukaryota > Metazoa > Chordata > Mammalia > Artiodactyla > Bovidae > Oreotragus > Oreotragus oreotragus. The sequence continues at coordinate 213,742 of SJYX01002722.1, read as the reverse complement.
ATGCCCTGGAAATGCAAAACGATGCAGCTCCCAGACTGGCTGTGGTCAGAGCACAGCTGGACAAACTACAGCGTCTAGAACCTGACAAGTTGTGAGGGTGTTTTTCTGCTCAGGAGTGCAGGGCTGGGTCTCTGTCATGTCAGTTAACTACAGCTGGAGCTCAGGGGATATATCAGGGACCTCCATAAATGTACAACCTGAAATGCTGTCTTAGTGATACAAACACACCAACTTGGAGCCTACACTTGTGAAGCTTTTTAGTTTATTGAAAACAACTTCTTAAACCTCCACGCTCTATCATCTCATGAAATCACTGTCTTAGACGTAATTGGTCACTTGGCCACTGAATAACAGAAGAGATGTTTCCAGCAAATGCTCCTCTCCAGCGTTCCTAAATCAACAGGGTGTGTCCTGGTCTCTGGGTTGTTTGAACGGCAGGGGGAACTGCCAAAACCCACCCTCTCCTGGAGGAACTCAAAACTTTAGTGGGCTCTGGAGCCATGGTAACAGGCATCTGGTAGTCAACTTTTCCTATAATAAGAAGGTATTAAATATTCACATCAGGAATTGGGACTTTTGTCGGCCCTGAACTGGTCTTCCAACCTGTTACCTATTATGCCTCACACTTTATATATCCCCGAATACAACAAGAAGAAACTTGTGAGTGTTCTGTAAAACCTGCCACTGACATCAGGGTGGGTCTTTGAGGCTTATGGTTATCCTAATAAAAGCAAGGAATGTATAACAGGCTGTAGCCAGCAGACCACCAACCACTTTATTGTAGAAGCACAAAAGAAAACCTCTGGTAAACCTACCGTACCTGCTGCACAGCACGTGGCTGTTTCTTAACCCTTGAAGACTCCGTTATGTGCACAACTTAAGATGACATCTGTATGTTTCTGGTTTCCCTTCCTCTGATGTCTACTAAGTTATACACTTAGACAAGAAATACCTATTGATGGAGTGCTTATGAATTACAGATTGGAGGTTACAAATCAATTCAGGATTTTTCTAATGTAAATTCAAACCAGATCTGTGAAGCCAGCTTTTCACAGGCCATATAGGCAGATGGGCAGCCAGGCACCCATGCAATAGGTGTGAGGGGGTCTTCTATGACCTCAGAGTCCTCTTTCTGGATGTCTTCTGTTCTCCATAGCTTCCCTCGTGCTCAGGAGCTCTGTGTCCTACTCCTGCCCAAGCGCAAATGCAGGAAAGAGCCTGTATCAGTGGAGGGATGGCAGGAAACTCTCGAAAGTGTTATTCACACTGCAAAGAATGAAGTGAAGTTGCTATTTAGCAAAACGTAGGCTGGTAAACATTGGAAAAGACCCTGATGCTGGGAAAGGTTGAAGGCAGGAGGAGGAGAGGATAAGATGGTTGGATGGCATCACTGACTCAATGGACATGAGTTTGAGCAAACTCCAGGAGATAATGGACAGGGAAACCTGGTGTGCAACAGTCCATGGGGCCGCAGAGAGTCAGGCACGACTTAGCGATTGAATAACAATAAGGCTGGTAAAGAGAATTGGTCAGAGGCTAGAGGAGCACTCAAGGACTCTAACCATAAGGAACTACTCCCACCCCAACATCAAGGGGCTAGATGTGGTGGAACCCTTATGAGAACCCAGCAGGAGCTTCAGCAACAGAATCTGGTGGTGCTGCCTACAGCAGCCAGTGTCCTGGGGCACAGAGTCCCCATGGAAGAGCAGAGGATCCATCTGGAGGGGCAAAAGCAAATGGCCAGCACAGGGTCAGACATCAGGTTAGGCAATCTATTACTTCACTCAGATTCTTTAGCATCCCAAGCCTAATAGGCATGAAAGAAAAGTTAGAGGCTGTGCAGGCACCTTATTTTTAATCCTTGTCCTAAAGGGTTTTCCAGCATCAAAGAGCAGGTATGGCAGGGAGAAAGAGGAAGCTGTCTCTGTTTTGAAACCCAGTAGCTGGTGGCCTCTAATCTTGGGATGCTTAGGGATGAGGGAGAGCTTTCAGGGGAGACCGAGTATATAGGGGGACACAAACTCTTCACCATCCCAAAGTGCTCTCATCCACTGGACAAGTATGGAATGCCCGGCAGCATATCTGTATCTTAAAGAATTCCGCTATTCAGCTTATTTAGGAGTCATGAAGCTACTCCCCTCACCTCAATCCTGCATTTTTGACCAAGCCTTGCCAGTAACTTTCCTGCTTCTGGTCATGCTCCCTCCAAGCCACAGTCCTCCACATAATCATCAGAATATCCCATCCTAAAAAATCCCCACTTAAAATTCTGCCGTGATTCCCCATTGCCTACAACATAGACCACCAACCCCCCGGTGTACTCCCAGGTACTTCTGCAGCTTTATCCCTTTTAAGTCTCCTCCCTGTCCTTCAGATACCTACCATGTCAGGACTTTTGCTCCTGTCATCTGAGATGCCTGAGGTCTTTTCCTGGGTCTTCTGCCCCTCGCATCTACCTCCTGACACTTCCTGGTTGTTTTGAGGTGTGTCAGGAGTAAGACCTCCAGGCTGGGATTCAGAGATGCTGACCCCCCTCCTATACAGCACCCCCACATCACACTGAAATGTCCCATCTCCTTATGGGAGCATCAGAAGGCTGAGGACGATGCCCTGTGTATGAACGCATCCTCTTAATGCAGCACCAAGCAAGAATTACTGTTAGAAACTGATAAACTAAACCAAATGACAACTTGCCAGCAAGTGTTTCCCAAAACCAGGTTCCCTGGGAATTAGACATTTCTTTAAGTCCTGTAGAAACACAGCAGTATAGATATTTAATTAATGTTACTAGTTCTCTCTATATATTCCATGTACACCTTAGCTCCTTACGTATTAATGTAAATGAAAAATCAAACACTTATAAAGGATGTTTTTGTGGAATAACTAGAAAGAATAGAAAAATAAACCATAGGACATCTGATTTAGGGAGGCTTTAAAACACCCTCCAGTGGAAGAAGTAAAGTGACATTGTTACCTGAAGATAATAGTATGATCCTTTGGAATTACCAGCCTTGATAGGCTGACCTCTTTGTTCCTATGGCTCTTAAAGTTTCTGCAATTCTAAAATGGCTTTAAAACAAACTACTTCAACTGCTTGAAGTTAAGTGAAGTCACTCAGTCGTGTCTGACTCTTTGCGACCCCGTGGACTGTAGCCTACCAGGCTCCTCTCTCTATGGGATTCTCCAGGCAAGAGTACTGGAGTGGGTTGCCATTTCCTTCTCCAGGGGATCTTCCCAACTCAGGGTTCGAACCCAGGTCTCCTGCATTCCAGGCAGACCCTTTAACCTCTGAGCCACCAGGGGTGGAGACATAATCACTTAGTGTCTATTGTTTCATAATTGTGCAGCTGTAGGATTACTTCGTGTAGTTTGGGATTTGTTCCTAAGACATGGGAGCATTAAATGAAGTGGGTCGAACATACTTCACTTCTCACAAGCTCTGGCAACATTACTTATTCTTTAAAATTTATATCCTGTAGATATCTTTTTCTTCCTGGTATTCTCTAGTGCTCCTGGAATAGTGGGCTGGGCCACCTCGAGACAGCAGCTTCATTCATTTTACCGGAGATCACCCACTGGAGTTACTGGAAAATGTCCATTTTTACATTCAGCATGTTATCTCAACCATCAAAATAATCTGGAGTTGGTTTATTTTTTAGAAAACTATTTGCTGCAGATCAAAAGTTGTCAGTCATAAAAAGGATGTTAACAACAGAGAGACATCAGCAGTGTAAACAAAGCAAAGACACTGGCTGGCATTGCACAACCCTGCGGAAGGCACAGTGGAGGCTGGTGCTTGGTGGCTAATAGCTCTCAATCTAGAGCACCTCATCAATTCCACTGGCACAGTCTGGGGGTCTAAACAAGAAAACTCCATGGAGTCAAAAGGAGCAAGGGCATAGTTCAGAAACTCCAAATCCTCTTGACAAGTATCCAATGCTGGGACACAAATTTGACACCAAATTATTTATTAAAGCCTCCCTCCCTACACACACCACCACCATTGCAACACAGCATTTTCTTCCGTGCCCTCTCTCCACTCCTGAATATGAAGTTCAAACTAATTGAATTCAGTGGCAATTGGAAACCCCAGTATTATAAAGAGTGTATTTCATTGTATATCAGTTCAGTTCAGTTCAGCTCAGTCGCTCAGTTGTGTCCAACTGCGACCCCATAAATCGCAGCATGCCAGGCCTCCCTGTCCATCACCAACTCCCGGAGCTCTAATTCTGGATAAACATAAAACCACACCTCCCCCCTCTTGTCTCCATCTGAAGAGGCATCTGTGGTGACTGCAGCCTCCTCAGCATAGCTGCTGCTCCTCTGACAAGTGCTGCTCAGACACAAGACGCTTCTCCGGAAGTTGATGGTAGAATTGGGGAGCAAAGGAAGTAGTCATCCACCCAAATGCAAACTGCAGAAAGCATCTGTTATGTAGTTTTGAAGGTAAGATGTTGACACAACAATTGTGAAGACCGTGAAGAAAGGGTATTGAGGTTATCATTTCATCCAGGAATTGCTATACTTAGTATTTACCCAAATGAGCTGAAAACTTATGTCCACACAAACCCCCCATACATGGAAGTTTACAGCAGATTTATTTCATCCTTGCCGGAACTTGGAAGCAATCAAGATGTCCTTCTATAAGTGAATGGATAAGGAAGTAACTGTATTTCATCCAGACAATGGAGTATTATTGCATGCTAAAAAGAAATGAGCTCTCAGCCTTGAAAAGAAGGAAATTTAAATACATACTACTAAGTGAAAGAAGTCAGTCTGAAAAGATTACATGTTATAGGATTCCAACTATATGACATTCTGGAAAAGGTGAAACTATGGAGACAGTAAAAAGATCATTTGTTGTCAGGGCAGGATGGATAAATAGGTGGAGCACAGAGGATTTTTAGGACAATGAAACTATTCTGTATGATACTACGATGTTGGATACAGGACATTATACATTTGTCAAAATGTGTAGAACATACAACACAAACAGCCCTAGTGTGAACTATGAACTCTATGTGATGATGATGTATCAGTGTAGGTTCATCAGTCGTAACAAATGTACCCTCTCCAGTGGGATGCTGATGGTGGGGAAGGGCATGCACCTCTGGACAGGGAGTATCTGGAAACTGTGATTTCCACTCAATTTTACTATGATCCTGGCACTGTTCTAAAAATTTAAGTTTATTTGTTTTTAAGTCTAGAGCTTCCCTCATAGCTCAGTTGGTAAAGAATCTGCCTGCAATGCAGGAGAACCCGGTTCAATTCCTGGGCCAGGAAGATCTGCTGGAGAAGGGATAGGTTACCCGCTCCAGTATTCTTGGGCTCCCCTTGTGGCTCAGCTGGTAAAGAACCCGCCCACAATGTGGGAGACCAGGGTTTGATCTCTGGGTTGGGAAGATCCCTGCAGAAGGGAAAGGCTACCCACTGCAGCACTGTGGCCTGGAGAATTCCATGGACTGTGAAGTCCATGGGGTCGCTAAGAGTTGGACATGACTTTCACTTCACTAGAGCACTGAAAAAAAAAATGCAGAGGAAGCAGAGTAAAAGGGAGTCTTTTAAATATCTGATTTAAATATCAGTGTTTGGTTACCCAGAGGTATTATATAGAGGTGTAGCGTAATCAAAAGTGGTGCTTTATGTTTCATGTGTCTTTGTTGATGCAGCCCCATCCTCAAGCTACCACTTTGTTCAGTGTTAGAACCCCACTCCTGCATTCCTCAGGGTCAAAACCTGGCCACGCATCAAGCTGTTTCCTGCTTGGGCTGCCTGTGGGGCCTCAGGAGAAGTTCCTGAAGTGAGGAGGTAGGAAGACCATGCCTTCCCTAGCACCCCTTTCACATGCACCCTGAGACTCAGGATCTGATCTGAGTGGCCTGTGTGAACCTTCCCTGAGTTCCTGCAGGAAGAAGTTGCTACAGTTAAAGACTAACTTCCACCCAAGACTGAACAATCACTGAGTATTAGACAGTCATTGCTCTGTAAGGTATGAGTGATCACCAAGGCCGGGCTGAATCCCGAGGAAGGGTCTGGCTGACAATGGCCTAGAGGAACTGAAGTACACGCAGCTCCATTCCCCATTCCCTACTTAGAAGCCTGATAATGATACACAAGAAAGAGAAACAGCATAAATTCAGGTTTGGGCTCCCCTTGTGGCTCAGAAGGTAAAGAATCCGCCTGCAATGCAGGAGACCTGGGTTCGATCCCTGGGTTGGGAAGATCCCCTGCAGAAGAGAAACGCTACCCATTCCAGTATTCTGGCCTGGAGAATCCCATGACTGTATAGTCCATGGGGTCGCAAAGAGTTGGACACAACTGAGCAACTTCCGGTCCCATCACTTCATGGGAAATAGATGGGGAAACAGTGGAAACAGTGTCAGACTTTATTTTTTTGGGCTCCAAAATCACCGCAGATGGTGATTGCAGCCATGAAATTAAAACACGCTTACTCCTTGGAAGAAAAGTTATGACCAACCTAGATAGCATATTCAAAAGCGGAGATACTACTTTGCCGACTAAGGTCCATCTAGTCAAGGCTATGGTTTTTCCAGTAGTTATGTATGGATGTGAGTTGGACTGTGAAGAAGGCTGAGCGCTGAAGAATTGATGCTTTTGAACTGTGGAACTCATTGGAAAAGACTCTGATGCTGGGAGGGACTGGGGGCAGGAGGAGAAGGGGACGAAAGAGGATGCGATGGCTGGATGGCATCACGGACTCGATGGACGTGAGTCTGAGTGAACTGCGGGAGCTGGTGATGGACAGGGAGGCCTGGCGTGCTGCGATTCCTGGGGTCGCAAAGAGTCGGACACGACTGAGCAACTGAACTGAACTGAGCAACTTTCACTCACTTATAAACTCAGAGCAAGAGTGAGTTAAGGCTAATCATCTTGTGACAAGGACTAATTTATCTGAGAAATTTGAAGTACTGACTTGAAGCCTACTTGTTCATACAGAGTCATTATCAAAGCATCCATTTCCCCAACATTGTAATCCCACCTCCAAAACCACAGATTTGTTTCTCTTCAATCTCTCAAGCCTGACATCTTTGTCCATATTTCTTCATTCTGCTGCCTGAAATAAAGGTCGGTCATGACTGAGCACGTGCAAACACACACATACACACACACACACACATACACGCAAGCCCGTGAAAATAGTGCAGGAAAGCAAGGATTCCTTTAAAAAGTACAGTGGGCAAGAGTGACCCCTGCTGGATAAATGAGGACAAACTAGGTTAGCCAGGAACTGAACTGAACTGAACACAGGAAAAAAGAAAATGTTTTAAAGCTGTGCTTTTGGAGGAGAAGAAAAATTGTTTCATTTAATCATCTTTTTAAAATTTATTGGTTTAAAGGACAAACCTGAAAGTCGTATTCCTTTTTAAGTTTCTAGAAACAAACTTGGTTGAGTGTTTGCCACTTCGGCAGCACCTTGATACTTAAGTGATTTTTTAAGAGCTCGTCTATTTTGTGCAGGGCATCTAAAAGCAGCTTAATAGCGGAACTGTTTCTTTTCTATCTAATTGCCTGCCAAGGCTTTGAGTTCTTTGTGCACAGGCAGGCGTATACCTGCTTCAGGATCAGGAGTAATTCTGATAAACCTGAAAGCATATGGTGAACTTCAAGACTGAGTTTTCAGAACTGCCTGGGGAAAGGAATGTGTTTGAGATAGGTCAACAGGGTTGGAAACATTCAAAGAAAAGGTGACACATTTTACCAAACTTTTGCCTATGGTCTCTGTGTAATATGGATATTTTCAGAATCCTTAGGTCCTTAATTTGGAGGATGAATGCTTTTTTTTTTCCTAAAGAGAATGTTTCCTTATGCACAGTATGTATCCTGATGCACTAAAACGTGCTGTGCTTTGCAATATCTTCTTTAAACGCTCTGTTATGGGGCATGGAGGAAACAGAGTTCAGTGTTTCAGCTCACTGCCTTTTATGTCAAAAATGCCGAATCATACCTGTTTTTGACTCTGCTATTCCCTAGTTAGGCAACTTAGGGCAAGTTTTCTAAACTTCCTATGTCTGTTTCCTTCTTTGTAAAAGGGGGTTGCTTATAGTGCCCACTTCAACGGGTAATTGGGAGGGTTCAGTGACTGATGCTGAAACCTGTCTCCTATCACCCCAGGATAATCCCAATTAGCTTTAGATGAAAATGTTGAATCTTAGAGATGAAGATATAGATAATCATGATTAAAAGAAAAACATGCTGAAAGACTGGCACTTGTATACGTCAGTTGTTGAGAGGGAAGTCATTGATGGTAGGCAAGGCTTTAATTTGGGGCAAGAATAAAAACAAGTCAATTTTAAAGTTTCTCTGCCTATATGAACACCTCCACCAAAGCACAGAGTTAGAAGCCTCCAAGAAATTTCAAACCACTTTTCAGGAAGGAATCTGGTCTTCTGGGTGTAGACGGGTTTCCCCAATATATCGCCAGTATGCCATCTGTTCCTCCTTCACCAGCTCTGTACCTACTGGGGTGTTGGAAGAGATACTGATAACAAAGATCCATTCTCTGCTCGTGAAAAGGACACACTCTGTAGGAGGAGGAGGAAAAAGCTCCCGAGTCCTTCAGGATCCTGAGATTTGCACTGTCCTTCTTCACTGTAGTCCGACACACTCTCAGAGGGACCTGTCGAAATCGTTGGCAATCATTCTCCTCCACTGACCAGGGTTAGACTTAGAGTTGAAGACACAGAACAGAGCAAAATCAATTCCTTTCAAGGCAATTAGCCAACTGGTTTAGCCAGACCAATTTCTAAACATTGTCCTTTAACTTCTTGGTAGGATTAAGGGTGGAGAAGGAAATGGCAATCCACTCCAGTATTCTTGCCTAGAGAATTCCATGGACAAAGGAGCCTGGTGGGCTGCCGTCTATGGGGTCACACAGAGTCAGACACGACTGAAGCGACTTAGCAGCAGCAGCAGCAGGATTAAGAGAGTATCTTTCTCTTCAGTAATTGGATTGTGGACCTCACAAACACCTAGCAGGAAAGAGGTTAATTGAAAGGGTTTAGGTTGTTATTTACATGCCATGTAAATACCTAACTGGTCCTGGCCTTTGCATTTGGCCGTATCTCGACAGGGATTATAGGATGAACTTGGCATTTGTGGGACTCCCAAGAGAAGTCTTGGGATTTGGGAATATATGCTTTTGAAGTTTGCCATCCACTTCAATCTGCTCTTTAGGCCAAATCCTCATAATCACACCTGTCCTCCTTATGAGGGTTTGATTGTGGATGAGGCAATTTTTGCCTTTTCTCCCCAAAGGAGAGATCATTATCTTAAAAAAAGATTGTCTTATAAGAGGCAAGTTCAAATACAGATGAAAATAATAATACTACTTAGCATTTCCACTTCACCTTTCATCTACAGAGCTCAAAGTACTTGGCAAACATTAATTAATTCTCAGAACACCCTTGTGAGGTAAAGTAAGGGTATTATCTTTATAATAATATATAAATACTAGCTGATTCATGAAAGCAGCCACTTTAAAGGGACAATTCTGCAGGATCAATTTCAAAAACAACCTTCTCACCTGGTGTAGACTTCATAATTTTGGGGAACACATTTGGGAGCGCCAAATACAACATTCTAGAGGAGGCGTATCTACCCTTTCAAAATGATTTCTTTAGTGACTTTCAACAGTCTTAGCTATTTTGAGGAACTTTTTCTCATTAAAAAAACACTTGTGGCTTATTCAATCTGAATGATATCAGTCTCTGCACATGAAAGAATTCAAAACTGTCCTTATATAAAATTTAATACTGAGAATTTGCGATTCTATTTCAAATGCATGTGGATTTGAAGGGGTGTCATAATTTCCGGATTTTGTAATGTTTTCTGTCCTTGTCTTAAATTCTGAACACATTGCAAACCGTAGTTTCAAGATTCACCAAAATGGGTACCAGTCAGAACAAGAGACTCTGATAGCTGGCAAAAGCTGACCAAGAATGGATTGGTCATCTTGTCCCCACTTTCCTCTCTTCGTGTGGGTTACAGTGAATGACACCAAAAGGTGGTCTATTTTTCTCTTATATCCCTTCCATCTTCTGTCTCCTTTAGCAAATAGCATAGCATTCCCTTTCTCAGTTGCTAACCTGGGTCCTAGCAATTGTTCATCAGAACTGATTTCAGAGTGTATCACCTCAATGAAACTCACCATACATCACTACGTTCCATCATATGTAACTTCATTTCTTGTTTTACCCACAACTATATATTTCATAACTTCATTTCCATTTACACTTGCTCTTCCTGGTGACAATGCTCATCTCTGTGACGTTTGACTGGATTTTGATCCTGGAAAGTCAATTTTTTAGGCTAGCAGAAATTATCCTTAAATTAAAAGACACTTGCTCCTTGAAAGGAAAGCTATGACAAACCTATATAGTGTTTTAAAAAGCAGAGACATCACTTTGCTGACAAAAGGTTGTATAGACAAAGCTGTGGTTTTTCCTGTAGTCATGTACAGATGTGAGAGTTGGACTATAAAGAAGGCTGAGTGCCGAAGAATTGATGCTTTCAAATTGTGGTGCTGGAGAAGATTCTTGAGAGTCCCTTGGACGGCAAGGGGATCAAACCAGTCGATTCTTAAAGGAAATCAAACCTGAATGTTCACTGGAAGGAACGATGCTAAAGCTGAAGTTCCAATACTTTGGCCACCTGATGAGCCAACTCACTGGAAAAGACCCTGATTCTGGGAGAGATTGCAGGCAGGAGGAGAAGGGGGCAACAGAGGATGAGACAGTTAGGTGGCATCATTGACACAAAGGGCATGAGTTTGAGGAGGCTCCGGGAGATGGTAAAGGGTAGAGAAGCCTGGTGTGCTGCAGTCCATGGGGCTGCAAAGAGTCAGACACAGCTTAGTGATTGGACAACAACATGTCTTTAAATCCATTTCCCATCAAGAACTATGTGGCATCCAGGAATCACAGTAAACATTGTCAGGATTTACTTTGTTCTGTGGAATGGAAAAACATCCCCAGACTCTGAAACCTTTTTTTATAGTCTCGGTTGGGTAAATCCCCTACATGAAAATTTTATGTATGTATCTCTGAGTTTTCTGCTTATTGAGCCTTGTAAGTGACTTATTCTGCTCAGCCCTGTAGGAAATGGTACCGGTGTGTATCACTTACCTGCGCGCTATGGATCCACTAAGTCCATCTACTTGCCTCTGTCAATGGCTTTACTTAGCAGCCTCAAGAGAGAAAACCTGGTTTTGGTCTCATAACATTGGTTGAGCTGATGGTCTCCAATCTCCAAAGTGGGATAAACCAGATTCCTTCACTGTGTTTATTTTGGCCCGCCATGTCTCTTTATGGAGAAAATGGTCTAAATAAAGTGCTTCCTCTGTGAATTTTGACAGGAAACACTACTAATATGCTTTCCTTTTGTTGTGTGCCTTGCTCTTTTCTCCCAGTGTTGTTTAAATATTTTCAGGACAATGACATATTTATTAATTCACTCCTCTCTGCATGGGGCATGAAATGATTGGTTCCTCTGTAAAACCCTCTTAGAAAAGGTGGTTTCTCCAGCGAGAGTTAATACTATTACCACTATTCATGTAAAAAAAAACCGCTGAGACAATCTCTTAAAAATGGAACACATTTATCTAAAACAGCTGGTAAAGAAAGCACGCAGGCCCAGCCAGAGGCAGCGAGGCCAGAGGTCAGGGTTAACACCCATTTCGGTGGAACTTTGAAGCTGACATTTTACAGATTATATGTGTCTCAGTGCACAGTGGGCATGGCATATAAATTGGACTTAGAGGCCCCTATTTGTTCTCTGCATTTTTATGAGCCCACAGAGCTCTTCTTTGAAGCAGCATACATCGAAAATAAAAACTCATTTTAATGTTGTGGAACTATTTACAATAAATCACATTTACATCCTGGCTTTTCTTAAGTATAAGATCTCGCTTTCTTCACACACACACACACACACTCATGGGTAGCTTGTTTTTTATATTTACAGTATGGTAAGCCCAGCTTCCCTCTTCTCCTTGCTTTGACTTAGGAATCTGATCAGAGATGCAACTGTATTTGCATCCACAGGGACTCCTATTGTAAGTCACGTGAGATGATTCAGCTGCAATGAGCTATTCTTTACCCCCAGGAAAATCCCCTGATACCATAAAATGCTGGCTATAGCATGGCCCTTCAGCACTAGAAGAAAGCATCTGATTTCAAAGAGATTGAGTTCCACTCTGGAACTAATTATATCTTTCGTTTTATGGATATTTTAAGTTGCTAGGTGTTTTAACTGGAGAAGGCTGGCGACCCAGAGAGAAACACGCACTGGCAGAGACTGCCATGGGCACTTTAGCCACCTAATTAATTTTCAATAAAAGCTCACAATAGTTAATTTGCTCTAGACTCAATGTAAATCAAATGGAGACAAATAGGTTAAAATTAGAAATGGGTGATAGAAACCATGTTTACGGTCAAAATTACCTTTCACCCTGGAAATAACACAGATTGACAGGGGAAGAAAATGAGACCACACAGATTTTTATTCAAATTGATTCTTAAGTGAATTAAAGATTTTATTAAGGAGAAAACCAGAATCTCCTCTCCCCAGTTCGTCCCACCGGAGAGATCTGAGATCTTAAAAAAAAAAAAAAAGTTACTTTCTAAAAAAGTGTAGTTTAGAAAAATGACACTTAAAAAAAAAAATCAGAGAATGAAGACATTGTTTCCATTATACCAAGTTGCCTGGTGCCCTCTCATCCCCCCGCCC
>SJYX01002722.1:66844-198254 GCA_006410675.1 Oreotragus oreotragus | reverse complement strand
TAACATAGTATGGCTATAATAGTAAAAATACTATAAAGTTATTAAGTTCCCAGGTCTAAATTGCCAGACTTGCCTACCCAATGCTATTCCTTTAGCTCCTACTTTTCAAAACATTGCTTTCTAACATCAACCATTTTTACTTTTATGAGAACACAGACACAGATTTCTTATGATTTTATAATGATACTTCAGGCCTCCAATTAAAATACCTAGACAATATAGATATCTTTGGCTCAGTCCATTGGACAAATATTATTATTAAGCTTCTCTCCAGGATTTTATATTTGCAAAATATTCTGTGGGCTTTAATCATTTTAAATTGCCTTAACTTTGCCCATTTTCTCCCATGCCTCTCTGTTATTCCTTAGGCAACCATTTCATTTTAACCCACAAACTACTCATGTGATGCAAGGTGAACTAAGCTAATTTTTTTTAAAATTTTAACATGTTTGGAACGTTAGCCTCAGAGACAGTTAGCCTTTCCCTTGTCCTTTGCTGAACATGGCAATTTAAACCACCCCGGGATTCTATTTTTATTTCACTTTTGCCAAGTTCATCAAGTAAATTCCCTCTTTTCCACTCGATCTGGTTTTTCTTCCTGCCCCAAAGGAATGATGTTGTCACTGTAATGTCTTCTAATGCACTATAAATGCCGTGATGAATTGGAGGCAGGCTGGTTTCTTCTGAGCAGGAGTCCATTATCCTGTCACAGTGTTCCTTCCCTGTAACTTAATTTTTATTGTAACAAATGACTAAGTACCAAAAAATGAAACAACGTGATGGGCCAATCTAAAGTGGCCTGACTCTGACGGTAAGGGCAGTGGAGTGACAATTGTTTGCAGCTGCCTTCCAAGGGCTCTCTCCCTGATGACATCCACTATCCAAATTGGAGTTATCAAAAGCATTTTCTGGATGTTTATGTAAGATCTTCATCCACATTGACTGACTAGCAATACTAATATAAATAAAGCACTTTGCAGAAGACATAAGCTAAGTGTTAAGAATGAGCATGTTAAGAGACCGTCTTAAGTGTGTATTAGAATCACCTGGAAATTGGTTCGACTGTGCTATAGGATGCCAGCTCCATCACAGGAGATGCCAGTTTATTCGGCCTAAAATGGAGACGAGGAATATGCATTTTAAACAAGCATCTCTCTTAATTTTGTTGGAGTCATATAGATTATATTGTGAGAAACCCTTGCTCAGAACTCTGGTCAATAAATCTTTTCAATAAACATCCACTGCATACTTGGCCTTATTTTATAACAAGATACCATTTTTCTGATTGGCTAATATAGTTTTAATTTGAACACAATATGTTCATAAATGGTCCATTTCCCCTTCTTCTGTTTTATAGATTGTCACCAACATGTCTGGAAGATTAAAATCACCTCTATATTACTGATGATAAAAGAATATTAATCGGGAATCCATAGATCCCAGGAAATTCTATCAACTTGGCATGTAAGTGAATAGAGGTTTTTTTGCAGATCAGCAGTTTCCACATATTCTAAAATGGGTCTGTGACCCCCCAAAAGGTTAAAGATCATTGTTCTAAAAATGGAAAAACTTAGCAGTATTGGCCTTATTAGTATGAAACTTCCACATCAAATAATTGGTTGTAATGTCTAAACCATACAACTGATTATGTGTCTAAATAGTACAACCGATATTAAGACTATAGCTTAAAAAGAGACTATAGGTTTATAGGTGATCAACATTTTATAATCAAATAAAGTTTATTTCAAACCTCCTTACATATTCAAATGTTGTCTGATGTTTGCAGTTTAATATGTATTATAATCAGATTGTCCCAGAAGCACCGAAACTTCTTTCCTAAGAAATATTTAGTAATGAAGGGTAGAACCACTAGGTTTCACTTCCAGTGTTTTAAATGGTGTCTATTTTAGAGGCAACGTGAAACTGAACAAAGTTTGGAAGATAGTGGAATCTCAGCATCAATTCATCTATTAAATATTTATTGAGGGCCCATCAAGAAAAATTAAAAACATTTGTTTATTGAAGCCTGAGGTTAGCAGGTTTGGGAATTTTCCCAGTTTCATCTAAACACACCTGTAAGTTCTCATGGTAGAATCCTCCAGTTGTAAATTCCCAATTGGATTGCGATTTCAATAAAAATCACAGTTAACGTTATCAATCCATGTAATTTATAAGGACAATGGGGCTGACTTTAAAACGTTTGACCATCATTTACTTAAAAGTCTGGATGAGAATGGGAGAGTGTTGGGGAAAGTAGTGAAAGAATAGGTTTCTGAGTAAAAACACAGATCCTTAATCAATTGATGTCCATAGAATAACGATAACTGTTTTGAATAATTATTGTTCATGGTTATAAAGAATGGGAGCCATACCAAAGAATGCCAAATATTGTAGCTCTACCTTAACAGCTGCTGGTAGCAAGACAAGATGTCCTTAAAATGGTCTCCAAGTATTTCATTTTAATCATAAACCATGAGGTGTTAAAGGGGTTAATGAGGTCTCAAGTCATTGTCAACTAATTATCTTTAAGTTGTTGTCATCACATTCTAATTGTTATGCTTCTGCCAGCTCCACCACTGGGGGTGCCCAATCTTAGAGTAATTGCTTAAACACACACACACACCCACACACACAAACCGATGGTTTCTAGTTGCTGTTTAGTTTGCTAACCTAAACCATTGTCACCAACACACACGTGCATGCATACAAACACACATACTTGCGTACAAAAAGCTTTTAGGAACTTTCATCTTTTTAAAAGGGCAGGGGGAGAAATCAATAAAGTGGTAGCCTGGGCAGCCGTAGGAGATGGTTGAAGCAGCACGGGTGGCTCAGCTGTATGAGAAACAGATGTAAGCTCTTTGGGGCTAGGGCAGGTCTTTCTCTTTACAACCAACTCAACCAGCCAATGGAAAGCAATTAATGTCCCTGCCATCCGTCACCCACCCCTGGCCCCCAAAGATTATTCAGTCTGTCTGCTGAAGCCAAGAGCTTCATCCACCCAGCTGGAGAACCTATGATTTAGGCTCACACTTCACTTAAGTAGTATGCAGTCTTAAAAATGATTCGTTTCATGGTCTGAATCAGCAGGGAAGTGCTTTCTTGCTGTTCCGTTTTGTACATTCTACCATCAGACAAGTCTGCATTCCCCTATTGCTCTTTACATTCATCTCTTTCTTTTTCAAATTTGTTTTACTGGCCTGGGAATCATTTTGGAGTTGATAAAGGACAGGGACCAGACACAAATGGGTCATTGCCAGTATGGTTACTTAATCAGCTTTCAATGGAGTTAGATATTCCAAGCTTAAGGATTTGAAATGATTTTTTAACCACATTGAAAAAAATGGCAGTTTCTCAAAAAGATAAGCAGGCATCTACCCTACACCTCAGCAATCCCACTCCTAAGGATTACCCAAGAGAAATCAAAAGATACGTCTACAAAAATAATTACATGGCAATGTTCATAAGTAGCATTACTCATAACAGTTGCAAATTGGACACAACCGAGTTGTCCATTAACAAGAGAAAGGATAATCAAATTGTAATATATGCGTGCAACAAAATGCTACTGGTACACAAGAATATGGGGAATCTTAAAATCATTAGATTGATCAAAAGAAGGGGGATATGAAAGCGTATATACTGCATAATTCAATTATATGAAATCCATGAATGGCCAAAATTAATCAACAATAATAGAAGTCAGAAGTCAAAAAGGTTGCCTCTGGTATGGGGATAATTGATTGTAAAGGGTCACATAGGAACTTTTTGGAGGTGATAGAAATGTTCTATATCTTGTTTTAAATGGTTGTGTTTGTGAATACAATTGACATAACACACTGAACTGACCTAAAACCTGTATCTGGTACTGTGTGTAAATTATCCCTCAAGTTTTTTAAAATTAAGAAGTGAAGAATTTGGGGAATACAGGTGTACCAGGAAAAAAGAAATGAGCAAGGAGATCAAGAAATAGGAGAAATGAGGGGAAATCAGAGATGCTGGAGGATGTGAAACTCAATAAAGATGACAATGTATGTGGATACAGAAATCCCTAGCCAGCTACCTGAAAGTTTCTTGGGTACTTACTGCGTACCAAGCACTGTGCTAATCACTTTATTCTATATTATCTATTTATCTTTCCCTTTTTCTTTGACACTCCAGTGCATAAAATTGGATTAGCCCTGTTCCTTGGCTCATGACATATTCTTATCTTTGGTCCATGCATGGCTGGTTTTATTCAGTTAGCTAGTTATTCATAATATATACGTGTAAGACCTTCACCCAAGAACTAATCAGAACCTTGACTGTAACCTATTATCTAGCTATATAATCCTATTTCCCATTTTCCCAACTTCCTCTAGCTCAAGGTAACCATCATCCTGAACTCTGTGTTACCATTCCTTTTCTTTCCTTTTTACATACAGTTTTATTAAAGCTTGTGAATAATTGTACAAGTAGATTTAAATGTTACTTAGCTTTAACTTTATGAAAAAATGTATTCTATATAATCTTTTGGCATTTACTTTTTCACATTATATTGCTGAGATTCATGTAAATTGTTATGTCTCTGAGTCATTTAATCTTTATTATAGCCCTATGAAATAGGGATTTTTAGCCACATATTAAAGATAATATTGGGGCTCAGAGAAGTAAATTAATATATCCAAGGACACAGCTAGGAAGTGGTAGAGACAAGATTTAAAGCTTAAAATTAGTTAACATATTTTAACCAATATATTATACTGCCTTCTCTGTTCTACACCATCTGTAATTTATAATCATATCTCTATCAATACCTCTCCCTATTCTTATCTATACCCATCTCTGTACATATATACATATAAACATAAATGTCAACATGAGGCCCAAGTTATGGAGCATGAAAGAATCCATCAAGTCTATGTAATAATTTACGGGTGGGTCCTTATACTCTGGTGGAGAAAAATATAAAAGTTATACATGCATATCACTTCAAGGATTTTGGTCCTTTAAAATTCAGAATATACAAGCAGGTAACGCCTTGGGAATAGTGTCAGAAGGTATATAGTAGCACATACCCATGCACATGTGTGCACATGTGCTTTCTGGGGTGTGTATTAGAATAGCATCCTTCTTTTATTTCATCTCATATTCTAAAAGAGCAAATGCATGGGCCTTGTTTAAGCAAGTACTACTCTGTACCTTATAACTGTATACCAGAGGCTGTAGAAACTAGATCACTCTCTCAGGATGCCATTACAGCCAAGCAGAATCTCATTAAAAATCAATTCCTCGGGTCCATAAAGCCAGTTTATTTTATCTTCCTGGAGTGCCTGCTGCTAGCCGTTACACAGTTCCATTGTGTGGCAGTCTTGTCTGTGAAGAACATTGCACAAAACAGCCATTTAAAGATTTTCCATTTTTATGTTAAACTTTATAATTTTGCAGTAGTTTAAGTTTACAGGGTTTGCTTCCCAAGTTTGAGATATCTTGTAACATGTGTTAGAAGTAGTATTGCTGATCCTAGGTCTCACTAATTAAATATTTGCCTTTGTAAACTAGATGCTGTCCAATGTGAGTGTGTAGATTTAATTGGGTAGCAGGGGTTCCGGAGCTAAGAATGCCTGATTTGGTCAATTTCTGCAACTTCTCCCCCATGCTGCTTTCTGACTGTTGAACTGTACCCACAGCCTGTCTGGGTAATAACGCAAAAATCAGGTTGGGAATTTGCCGTTTGTTGTGATTTGAATTCAGGTATCTCTAAACATTCTAGAAATCAATATGTATCAGCCAAATTTTATAAATGGGGAGTTGAAAGCACACAGAGATTTAGTGACCTGTACAGGTCACACCCTCTGAATGAACAACAGAGGCGGAAGAAATTGGAGAGGCTGCTCTGGCCCCATCTGGAATCTTTTAACTCTTCTGACCCCCTTCAGCGATTTAGGGGCTGGCGGATTTCAGAGATCAGTGAACTTCTTGGAACAGTGCTTGGCAGTGAAACATAGAGGCTTGGATTCCTTAGATTTTAGCTCTTCCAGGATGCAGGCTCAGTTTGCAATTTAGAAGACAGGGTGTGTGTTGTGAGGGGAATAAGAAGGGATGGACAAGTGTGAATTGGGCTGGGACTGGAGTAGGAAAAGGGTTAAGATGGCTACAGATACCAAATCCTCCTCCCCCACATGCTTGGGACTAAATAAGCATATCATTAAAAAGATTTTAGATGTTGAGATTGGAAGAAACCAAGTCCAAAATAAACCTCAGTATAATCTATTTTAAAAATTTCAGAGGGAAAAAAAATAAAAATAATAAAAAATAAAAAATTTCAGCGGAAAGTGACAGGATTCTCCTCTGTTATGAACTCCTGCAATTCTGACAAAGGTATTTCTCCTCATGAAACCACCGCTGGGCACTATTCTCCAAGATGCCTTATGTAGAACCCTGTAGCTAAAAGATGGTGATTAATGTTTGAATAAAAAGAGATACTTGCTCAAATGTTTGCCTAGTTTGACAGTATTTGATCTCACTCCTGGAGAATCATAAGCTAAAAGCTCTGAAAAGTCCTGCAGGGGGAAAAAAAACCTATCACCTGAACTTGTCTGATCATGGACTTTACCCACAGTGCAGCAAAGCAGATACAAATAGCATCTCATGAAAATAGAAATAACCTGCAGAAGACATTTCAGGGGAATGATTTTTTGTGTATAATTAGTTTGTTAATGTTTGGCTGTGCTGGGTCTCCATTGCTTTCCATGGGCTTTCTCTAGTTACGGTGGGAAGGGGCTGCTCTTAGCTGTGGTGTGCGGCTTCTCCTTGCGGTAGCTTCTCTTGTTGCAGAGCACAGCCTCTAGGCGCCTGGGTTTCAGCTATTGCAGCATGCAGGCTCGATAGCTGTGGCTCTCTGGCTCTGGAGCAAGGGCTCAGTAGTTGCGGCTCACGGGCTTAGTTGCTCTGCAGCATGTGGAATCTTCCTAGACCAGGGATCGAACCCATGTCCCCTGCATTGGCAGGCGGATTCTTATCCACTGAACCACAAGAGGAATGATTAACCCTTCAACATTAAAACAAAACATTAATCCTATGCCCAGTAACATTAAAACAAAACATTAATCCTATGCCCAGTCCACTGTAAAAATTTCCATCCAAATCCCAAATCACAGAATTCTATCACTGGAAAGGCATCCAGTGGTTTAGTCCACCAGCCTCATTCTGCAGAAGAGGCACAAAGCATTAGATAACTTATTGGAGTCACATGATGGAAAAGCGGCCATGCACAGGATCTCCTCCCAAGTCAATGCTCATCTGTGTCACCATCCTGTCACTCAAAGCACATAGTTTTCATCTGGGCTTGAAAACACAAAACTGAAATGCTTCTTCACCAGTATCCTGTGTTAATGTTTGCCTAGGATGAGACTCGATTAGGGGAAGAGTACTAGAACTTGAAAGAAGAAGGGTGCTCCAGGACTGGGGAAATTTTAGAGTACGAATGCCTCCCTGGTGGCTCAAACGGCAAAGAATCTGCCTGCAGCGCAGGAGACGTGGGTTCGATCCCCAAATCAGGAAAACCCTCTGGAGAAGGAAATGTCACCCCACTCGAGTATTCTCGCCTGGAGAGCTCCGTGGTCAGAGGAGCCCGCAGCCTCCAGTCCATGAGGTCGCAGGGTCAGACGTGACTGAGCAACTTGCTTGGATTGACCGAAAGCTTTTAGAGCACTTTCCAGGTGGTGCTAGTGGTAAAGAACCCTCCTGCCAAGGCAGGAAACATAGGAGACATAGGTTCAGTCCCTGGGTCCGGAAGATCCCCTGGAGGAGGGCATGGCAACCAACTCCAGTATTCTTGCCTAGAGAATCCCACAGACAGAGGAGCCTGGCAGGCTATGGTCCATAAGGTCGCAAAGAGTCAGACATGACTGAAGCGACTTAGCAGGCACACGTGCAATGCTTTTAGAAATATTCCAGATTCAGAAAGCAAGCAGTGCCCAGTAGACACTGAAGATGTGTAAAGCCAGCAGGTGGGAAAGTTGTCAAACTCGAGAGTGTCAGAGGTACAGAAGCGGTGGAGTTGCAAGGAGACACTAATCATTACAGGGAGAAATGCTCACCAGCCTTTGAACCGGGGGCTTGACTCAGCACTGGAACAGGGATGGAGAGCAAAGGCAGATAGAAATGTATCTTCCAAAGGGCCAGGAGAGGATTTGTCTCATAAGAAACTACTAGAAACAGCTTGATCTGCCTGAGTAACCTATAAACCTGCTATTCCCCATATTTGTGACATTTTACGCTACTAAAAATTGGTGTTAAGAATCTGTGTCTGCGTATGTTTAAAAAAAAAAAATCTGATTCTATGAGCTTGACTAAGGAGGGAGGTGACTGTCTCTTATACACATCTCTTATTAGTATGAAACTTCCACATCAAATAATTGGTTGTAATGTCTAAACCATACAACTGATTATGTGTCTAAATAGTACAACCGATATTAAGACTATAGCTTAAAAAGAGACTATAGGTTTATAGGTGATCAACATTTTATAATCAAATAAAGTTTATTTCAAACCTCCTTACATATTCAAATGTTGTCTGATGTTTGCAGTTTAATATGTATTATAATCAGATTGTCCCAGAAGCACCGAAACTTCTTTCCTAAGAAATATTTAGTAATGAAGGGTAGAACCACTAGGTTTCACTTCCAGTGTTTTAAATGGTGTCTATTTTAGAGGCAACGTGAAACTGAACAAAGTTTGGAAGATAGTGGAATCTCAGCATCAATTCATCTATTAAATATTTATTGAGGGCCCATCAAGAAAAATTAAAAACATTTGTTTATTGAAGCCTGAGGTTAGCAGGTTTGGGAATTTTCCCAGTTTCATCTAAACACACCTGTAAGTTCTCATGGTAGAATCCTCCAGTTGTAAATTCCCAATTGGATTGCGATTTCAATAAAAATCACAGTTAACGTTATCAATCCATGTAATTTATAAGGACAATGGGGCTGACTTTAAAACGTTTGACCATCATTTACTTAAAAGTCTGGATGAGAATGGGAGAGTGTTGGGGAAAGTAGTGAAAGAATAGGTTTCTGAGTAAAAACACAGATCCTTAATCAATTGATGTCCATAGAATAACGATAACTGTTTTGAATAATTATTGTTCATGGTTATAAAGAATGGGAGCCATACCAAAGAATGCCAAATATTGTAGCTCTACCTTAACAGCTGCTGGTAGCAAGACAAGATGTCCTTAAAATGGTCTCCAAGTATTTCATTTTAATCATAAACCATGAGGTGTTAAAGGGGTTAATGAGGTCTCAAGTCATTGTCAACTAATTATCTTTAAGTTGTTGTCATCACATTCTAATTGTTATGCTTCTGCCAGCTCCACCACTGGGGGTGCCCAATCTTAGAGTAATTGCTTAAACACACACACACACCCACACACACAAACCGATGGTTTCTAGTTGCTGTTTAGTTTGCTAACCTAAACCATTGTCACCAACACACACGTGCATGCATACAAACACACATACTTGCGTACAAAAAGCTTTTAGGAACTTTCATCTTTTTAAAAGGGCAGGGGGAGAAATCAATAAAGTGGTAGCCTGGGCAGCCGTAGGAGATGGTTGAAGCAGCACGGGTGGCTCAGCTGTATGAGAAACAGATGTAAGCTCTTTGGGGCTAGGGCAGGTCTTTCTCTTTACAACCAACTCAACCAGCCAATGGAAAGCAATTAATGTCCCTGCCATCCGTCACCCACCCCTGGCCCCCAAAGATTATTCAGTCTGTCTGCTGAAGCCAAGAGCTTCATCCACCCAGCTGGAGAACCTATGATTTAGGCTCACACTTCACTTAAGTAGTATGCAGTCTTAAAAATGATTCGTTTCATGGTCTGAATCAGCAGGGAAGTGCTTTCTTGCTGTTCCGTTTTGTACATTCTACCATCAGACAAGTCTGCATTCCCCTATTGCTCTTTACATTCATCTCTTTCTTTTTCAAATTTGTTTTACTGGCCTGGGAATCATTTTGGAGTTGATAAAGGACAGGGACCAGACACAAATGGGTCATTGCCAGTATGGTTACTTAATCAGCTTTCAATGGAGTTAGATATTCCAAGCTTAAGGATTTGAAATGATTTTTTAACCACATTGAAAAAAATGGCAGTTTCTCAAAAAGATAAGCAGGCATCTACCCTACACCTCAGCAATCCCACTCCTAAGGATTACCCAAGAGAAATCAAAAGATACGTCTACAAAAATAATTACATGGCAATGTTCATAAGTAGCATTACTCATAACAGTTGCAAATTGGACACAACCGAGTTGTCCATTAACAAGAGAAAGGATAATCAAATTGTAATATATGCGTGCAACAAAATGCTACTGGTACACAAGAATATGGGGAATCTTAAAATCATTAGATTGATCAAAAGAAGGGGGATATGAAAGCGTATATACTGCATAATTCAATTATATGAAATCCATGAATGGCCAAAATTAATCAACAATAATAGAAGTCAGAAGTCAAAAAGGTTGCCTCTGGTATGGGGATAATTGATTGTAAAGGGTCACATAGGAACTTTTTGGAGGTGATAGAAATGTTCTATATCTTGTTTTAAATGGTTGTGTTTGTGAATACAATTGACATAACACACTGAACTGACCTAAAACCTGTATCTGGTACTGTGTGTAAATTATCCCTCAAGTTTTTTAAAATTAAGAAGTGAAGAATTTGGGGAATACAGGTGTACCAGGAAAAAAGAAATGAGCAAGGAGATCAAGAAATAGGAGAAATGAGGGGAAATCAGAGATGCTGGAGGATGTGAAACTCAATAAAGATGACAATGTATGTGGATACAGAAATCCCTAGCCAGCTACCTGAAAGTTTCTTGGGTACTTACTGCGTACCAAGCACTGTGCTAATCACTTTATTCTATATTATCTATTTATCTTTCCCTTTTTCTTTGACACTCCAGTGCATAAAATTGGATTAGCCCTGTTCCTTGGCTCATGACATATTCTTATCTTTGGTCCATGCATGGCTGGTTTTATTCAGTTAGCTAGTTATTCATAATATATACGTGTAAGACCTTCACCCAAGAACTAATCAGAACCTTGACTGTAACCTATTATCTAGCTATACAATCCTATTTCCCATTTTCCCAACTTCCTCTAGCTCAAGGTAACCATCATCCTGAACTCTGTGTTACCATTCCTTTTCTTTCCTTTTTACATACAGTTTTATTAAAGCTTGTGAATAATTGTACAAGTAGATTTAAATGTTACTTAGCTTTAACTTTATGAAAAAATGTATTCTATATAATCTTTTGGCATTTACTTTTTCACATTATATTGCTGAGATTCATGTAAATTGTTATGTCTCTGAGTCATTTAATCTTTATTATAGCCCTATGAAATAGGGATTTTTAGCCACATATTAAAGATAATATTGGGGCTCAGAGAAGTAAATTAATATATCCAAGGACACAGCTAGGAAGTGGTAGAGACAAGATTTAAAGCTTAAAATTAGTTAACATATTTTAACCAATATATTATACTGCCTTCTCTGTTCTACACCATCTGTAATTTATAATCATATCTCTATCAATACCTCTCCCTATTCTTATCTATACCCATCTCTGTACATATATACATATAAACATAAATGTCAACATGAGGCCCAAGTTATGGAGCATGAAAGAATCCATCAAGTCTATGTAATAATTTACGGGTGGGTCCTTATACTCTGGTGGAGAAAAATATAAAAGTTATACATGCATATCACTTCAAGGATTTTGGTCCTTTAAAATTCAGAATATACAAGCAGGTAACGCCTTGGGAATAGTGTCAGAAGGTATATAGTAGCACATACCCATGCACATGTGTGCACATGTGCTTTCTGGGGTGTGTATTAGAATAGCATCCTTCTTTTATTTCATCTCATATTCTAAAAGAGCAAATGCATGGGCCTTGTTTAAGCAAGTACTACTCTGTACCTTATAACTGTATACCAGAGGCTGTAGAAACTAGATCACTCTCTCAGGATGCCATTACAGCCAAGCAGAATCTCATTAAAAATCAATTCCTCGGGTCCATAAAGCCAGTTTATTTTATCTTCCTGGAGTGCCTGCTGCTAGCCGTTACACAGTTCCATTGTGTGGCAGTCTTGTCTGTGAAGAACATTGCACAAAACAGCCATTTAAAGATTTTCCATTTTTATGTTAAACTTTATAATTTTGCAGTAGTTTAAGTTTACAGGGTTTGCTTCCCAAGTTTGAGATATCTTGTAACATGTGTTAGAAGTAGTATTGCTGATCCTAGGTCTCACTAATTAAATATTTGCCTTTGTAAACTAGATGCTGTCCAATGTGAGTGTGTAGATTTAATTGGGTAGCAGGGGTTCCGGAGCTAAGAATGCCTGATTTGGTCAATTTCTGCAACTTCTCCCCCATGCTGCTTTCTGACTGTTGAACTGTACCCACAGCCTCTCTGGGTAATAACGCAAAAATCAGGTTGGGAATTTGCCGTTTGTTGTGATTTGAATTCAGGTATCTCTAAACATTCTAGAAATCAATATGTATCAGCCAAATTTTATAAATGGGGAGTTGAAAGCACACAGAGATTTAGTGACCTGTACAGGTCACACCCTCTGAATGAACAACAGAGGCGGAAGAAATTGGAGAGGCTGCTCTGGCCCCATCTGGAATCTTTTAACTCTTCTGACCCCCTTCAGCGATTTAGGGGCTGGCGGATTTCAGAGATCAGTGAACTTCTTGGAACAGTGCTTGGCAGTGAAACATAGAGGCTTGGATTCCTTAGATTTTAGCTCTTCCAGGATGCAGGCTCAGTTTGCAATTTAGAAGACAGGGTGTGTGTTGTGAGGGGAATAAGAAGGGATGGACAAGTGTGAATTGGGCTGGGACTGGAGTAGGAAAAGGGTTAAGATGGCTACAGATACCAAATCCTCCTCCCCCACATGCTTGGGACTAAATAAGCATATCATTAAAAAGATTTTAGATGTTGAGATTGGAAGAAACCAAGTCCAAAATAAACCTCAGTATAATCTATTTTAAAAATTTCAGAGGGAAAAAAAAATAAAAATAATAAAAAATAAAAAATTTCAGCGGAAAGTGACAGGATTCTCCTCTGTTATGAACTCCTGCAATTCTGACAAAGGTATTTCTCCTCATGAAACCACCGCTGGGCACTATTCTCCAAGATGCCTTATGTAGAACCCTGTAGCTAAAAGATGGTGATTAATGTTTGAATAAAAAGAGATACTTGCTCAAATGTTTGCCTAGTTTGGCAGTATTTGATCTCACTCCTGGAGAATCATAAGCTAAAAGCTCTGAAAAGTCCTGCAGAGGGAAAAAAAAACCTATCACCTGAACTTGTCTGATCATGGACTTTACCCACAGTGCAGCAAAGCAGATACAAATAGCATCTCATGAAAATAGAAATAACCTGCAGAAGACATTTCAGGGGAATGATTTTTTGTGTATAATTAGTTTGTTAATGTTTGGCTGTGCTGGGTCTCCATTGCTTTCCATGGGCTTTCTCTAGTTACGGTGGGAAGGGGCTGCTCTTAGCTGTGGTGTGCGGCTTCTCCTTGCGGTAGCTTTTCTTGTTGCAGAGCACAGGCTCTAGGCGCCTGGGTTTCAGCTATTGCAGCATGCAGGCTCGATAGCTGTGGCTCTCTGGCTCTGGAGCAAGGGCTCAGTAGTTGCGGCTCACGGCTTAGTTGCTCTGCAGCATGTGGAATCTTCCTAGACCAGGGATCGAACCCATGTCCCCTGCATTGGCAGGCGGATTCTTATCCACTGAACCACAAGAGGAATGATTAACCCTTCAACATTAAAACAAAACATTAATCCTATGCCCAGTAACATTAAAACAAAACATTAATCCTATGCCCAGTCCACTGTAAAAATTTCCATCCAAATCCCAAATCACAGAATTCTATCACTGGAAAGGCATCCAGTGGTTTAGTCCACCAGCCTCATTCTGCAGAAGAGGCACAAAGCATTAGATAACTTATTGGAGTCACATGATGGAAAAGCGGCCATGCACAGGATCTCCTCCCAAGTCAATGCTCATCTGTGTCACCATCCTGTCACTCAAAGCACGTAGTTTTCATCTGGGCTTGAAAACACAAAACTGAAATGCTTCTTCACCAGTATCCTGTGTTAATGTTTGCCTAGGATGAGACTCGATTAGGGGAAGAGTACTAGAACTTGAAAGAAGAAGGGTGCTCCAGGACTGGGGAAATTTTAGAGTACGAATGCCTCCCTGGTGGCTCAAACGGCAAAGAATCTGCCTGCAGCGCAGGAGACGTGGGTTCGATCCCCAAATCAGGAAAACCCTCTGGAGAAGGAAATGTCACCCCACTCGAGTATTCTCGTCTGGAGAGCTCCGTGGTCAGAGGAGCCCGCAGCCTCCAGTCCATGAGGTCGCAGGGTCAGACGTGACTGAGCAACTTGCTTGGATTGACCGAAAGCTTTTAGAGCACTTTCCAGGTGGTGCTAGTGGTAAAGAACCCTCCTGCCAAGGCAGGAAACATAGGAGACATAGGTTCAGTCCCTGGGTCCGGAAGATCCCCTGGAGGAGGGCATGGCAACCAACTCCAGTATTCTTGCCTAGAGAATCCCACAGACAGAGGAGCCTGGCAGGCTATGGTCCATAAGGTCGCAAAGAGTCAGACATGACTGAAGCGACTTAGCAGGCACACGTGCAATGCTTTTAGAAATATTCCAGATTCAGAAAGCAAGCAGTGCCCAGTAGACACTGAAGATGTGTAAAGCCAGCAGGTGGGAAAGTTGTCAAACTCGAGAGTGTCAGAGGTACAGAAGCGGTGGAGTTGCAAGGAGACACTAATCATTACAGGGAGAAATGCTCACCAGCCTTTGAACCGGGGGCTTGACTCAGCACTGGAACAGGGATGGAGAGCAAAGGCAGATAGAAATGTATCTTCCAAAGGGCCAGGAGAGGATTTGTCTCATAAGAAACGTGTAACTAGAAACAGCTTGATCTGCCTGAGTAACCTATAAACCTGCTATTCCCCATATTTGTGACATTTTACGCTACTAAAAATTGGTGTTAAGAATCTGTGTCTGCGTATGTTAAAAAAAAAAAANCCTGGAGAGCTCCGTGGTCAGAGGAGCCCGCAGCCTCCAGTCCATGAGGTCGCAGGGTCAGACGTGACTGAGCAACTTGCTTGGATTGACCGAAAGCTTTTAGAGCACTTTCCAGGTGGTGCTAGTGGTAAAGAACCCTCCTGCCAAGGCAGGAAACACAGGAGACATAGGTTCAGTCCCTGGGTCCGGAAGATCCCCTGGAGGAGGGCATGGCAACCAACTCCAGTATTCTTGCCTAGAGAATCCCACAGACAGAGGAGCCTGGCAGGCTATGGTCCATAAGGTCGCAAAGAGTCAGACATGACTGAAGCGACTTAGCAGGCACACGTGCAATGCTTTTAGAAATATTCCAGATTCAGAAAGCAAGCAGTGCCCAGTAGACACTGAAGATGTGTAAAGCCAGCAGGTGGGAAAGTTGTCAAACTCGAGAGTGTCAGAGGTACAGAAGCGGTGGAGTTGCAAGGAGACACTAATCATTACAGGGAGAAATGCTCACCAGCCTTTGAACCGGGGGCTTGACTCAGCACTGGAACAGGGATGGAGAGCAAAGGCAGATAGAAATGTATCTTCCAAAGGGCCAGGAGAGGATTTGTCTCATAAGAAACTACTAGAAACAGCTTGATCTGCCTGAGTAACCTATAAACCTGCTATTCCCCATATTTGTGACATTTTACGCTACTAAAAATTGGTGTTAAGAATCTGTGTCTGCGTATGTTAAAAAAAAAAAAATCTGATTCTATGAGCTTGACTAAGGAGGGAGGTGAGGAGGGTGGGGATAGATGGTGGGGAACAAGAAACACAATTTTTGAAGGAGAAACAAAAACCTGATTCCTTGGTCAGGGTGGTAGAGGGTGGGGCTGAAGTGAGTCTTCAACCAGCTGAGTCTAAATTGACTGGGAGGCTTTTATTTAGAACTCTCTCTTGGCAATATTTTATCACAGCATGGTTTCCATTCTTGGCTAAGTAAAAGAACGGAGGTGGAATGGAATTGGCTCCGTCTTAGCTCTGACAAGACAGTCATAATAATGGGAGCCATCTTTTCCCCATAACTTTGAAAAACATGAAAGCAGATATTGGCTCTGAGCATGTCTGATGGTCTAACTTTATTTCCTGTCAACAGAAATAACTCTGATTTATATTTGGTCATCAAGTTCACACACTTACATACAACTTGTACTGAGAGAGCACAGAGGGATGTAATATACAGAGCTGTGATGTATGCCTGTCCAGCAAAGCTTCCTGGTCCAAAGGAGACCTCAGGGACTGAGAAAGACACTTCAGTATTCTCATTCTTCTCACACCCTATCCCCCTGGGCATCCTTCCAGTGACGTATATTACTTGGGCTTCAGATGAGCTCCGTGTCGGCTTTGATCTCTGAGCCCCTCACCTACACTCTTTGTGATCGAGAAGGTCGGTTGGCCTGTATCCAGTAATTACAGTGAGATGCTGAAGACTGAGGGGATGATCCATGCTGGCATCTGGCACATTGTTTTATTCTTCTAATATCTGGGTACATCAGAGAAGTGAGAGAATTTTTAAAATTCCATTTCCTTTTCAAAATTGATCGATAGTCCAGACAGTGGAAATTGAGTGAATATGCCTTTTCAGTTAGTGCCTTCTTGTGTCATCTGGTTTTGAATTCAGAAGCATTCTTTCCACTGCCCTGTTATTGTACCATATAATTCATCGAATTTAAGATGCTATCAATCATGACATGTCTCATTATTTTATGTATCACTATGAAAAAATTGCTGCCCATTAAAAGAGGAACTAGTAGCTCCTTATGTGTAAATGTTTGTATTTTATCCTTATTCAAGGGATTTTTAAAATACTTATTTAGAGTTTTATTATATGTCCCACTTGTGCAGAAATAAAAAGGAAAGTATATGCAAAATTAAACTGGCTAAGTTTCCCCTAACATGTCTTCATACCCAGAGCCCAGCTGTTCTTAATGCCTCTAGAGACAGATCTTTCAATGTCTGTGATTATGCACAATGCAGTGCTTTGCCCCAAAATATGATGATGGTGCAACACAATGACACCCACAGCATGACTGTGGCCTGGCTGACAGTGAGTCTAAGCGACAGCAACTGTAAGAAGCCATGCATAGGGAGAAACCAGGAAATTGAAACACAACCTGATTTTAGAGATGTTAAAATGTGGGGGTGGGGGATGTCTTAGAATGGAAGAAATATGGTGTCTCTCAGTCTCAAAGCCGGGGAAGGCAATGGCACCCCACCCCAGTACTCTTGCCTGGAAAATCCAATGGACGGAGTAGCCTGGTGGGCTGCAGGCCATGGGGTCGCTAACAGTCGGACAGACTGAGCGACTTCACTTTCACTTTTCTCTTTCATGCATTGGAGAAGGACATGGCAACCCACTCCAGTATTCTTGCCTGGAGAATCCCAGGGATGGGGGAGCCTGGTGGAATGCTGTCTATGGGGTCACACAGAGTCGGACACGACTGAAGTGACTTAGCAGCAGCAGCAGTCTCAAAGCATGGCATGTACAAGATTCATGTATACAAAATTCAGAAATATGTTACAAAAATTTCTCTTTTTGTTTCCAAGGCTCAACTTCAACCTCAGAAAAAAAAAAAAGCAAAGTTTAAAATTAGCTACCTCCAAATTACTGTCTAAGTGTAAGCAGTTCACTGGATCCTAGTGAGCATACTTACTTTGCTTGCAGAGAGACTATAGGCTTTCTTTTTTAAAAAATGTGGCCACGGGGAAGGTTTGTCAGTCTCTTAAGACTGTGAGCCAGCTTCATGTAGTTCCTGGGAAAGGTGCCTACCAATAGTTATTAGCCTCTCACTATAAGAAACCCAAATTCTAATTTCAAATAAGTCAATCCTAAAGCTGAGCGCTGAAGAATTGATGCTTTTGAACTGTGGTGTTGGAGAAGACTCTTGATAGTCCCTTGGACTGCAAAGAGATCAAACCAGTCCATCCTAAAGGAAATCAGTCCTGAATATTCATTGGAAGGACTGATGCTGAAGCTGAAGCTCCAATACTTGGCCACCTGATGTGAAGAACTGACTAATTGGAAAAGATTCTGTTGCTGGGAAAGATTGAAGGCGGGATAAGGGGACAACAGAGGAGGAGATGGTTGGATGGTATCACCGACTTGATGACATGAATTTGAGTAAGCTCTGGGCGTTGATGATGGACAGAGAAGCCTGGTGTCCTGCAGTCCATGGGGTCTCAAGATTTGGACACGACTGAATGACTGAACTGAACAAAAATTTCTAATAAAAACCATTTTCATGCCTATTTGGCAAAGTTGTTTGGTGAAAAGAAGAACAGTAGCAGTCTTTTTCATTTTTGTACCTAAGTTGCAATGAAGTAGATGGCATGTACTTTTCCAAGAAGAGTGTCAAGAATCTTTTCTTTATGACATAGCTCTAAAATAAACGCACAATTTTTAGCAGAAAAAAACAAATTGGTAGTAATCACTAGAATTATATTTGAAGGAAATAGTCCATATAATTTGAGTATAAATAAAAAATAAACATTCCAGTTTCTTTTTTGATTAACTGGAATGTACTAAAACACAGAATTATTATGCAGTTTATAAGCATTCGTATTTTATTTGCTCTCAGGAGCCTTAATTTTGGAAACTAGTATTCCACATGAGCATTCAGTTCAGTTCAGTCGCTCAGTCTTATCTAACTCTTTGTGACCCCATGGACTGCGGCACTCCAGGCTTCCCTGTCCATCTTCAACCCCTGGAACTCGCTCAAACTTTTGTCCATCGAGTCGGTGATGCCATCCAACCATCTTATCCTCTGTCGTCTCCTTCTTGTCCTGCCTTCAATCTTTCCCAGCATCAGGGTCTTTTCCAGTGAGTCAGTTCTTCGCATCAGGGCACCAGCATTCCACCATCACCTAAGATTTTTTTCCTTTCCCACCTGCGTGAGGCCCAGAGGTAGTTAAAGGCTGCGATTCTGTCTCCGTCCAGCGGAGGGCAGTAGTGCACATCTTTAGAAGAGAGTCCGATTGCAGATTGGCCGGAGGCTCACCAACTAAGTTGTACTTTGCGTTCCCTGTCTTTTG
The DNA here is from genome assembly GCA_006410675.1 of Oreotragus oreotragus. Classification (NCBI taxonomy): domain Eukaryota; kingdom Metazoa; phylum Chordata; class Mammalia; order Artiodactyla; family Bovidae; genus Oreotragus; species Oreotragus oreotragus. The sequence goes on along the minus strand of SJYX01002722.1, from coordinate 179,095 downwards.
AGTCAGGATCCGGTGACAGTCCTTGGCAGGGTCAACAAGGCCATGAAGAGTTGGCTTCAGGGCGCCAGGTGGCAGAGTTGAAGACTCCTCTTCCCAGTTCTGTGGGATGTACTCCCTCAGCCCAGGGTTGTGTGCTGCAGGAACAATTCAAGACTCTGTGATGAGCAAAGCATCTGGGACCAAGCCTTGCTGTTTGGCTGCTTGAGCTCACCTTTGACCACAAAGTGGACGGGATGCAGTTAAAACAAGACCCATTCCTTTCTCAAGATCTGCCCTTAGACTGCATTTTCTCCTATTTTCTGCTCTGCTGAAAGGCAATGAGGAGACGTGGAGGCTTAGGTCCTGTAGGAGCTTCTGCCTCTCTCTACCATCCCTGTCCAGAGCTTTGCCATATTTGGACAAACTGGGAATGGCCAACCTACCAGAATTCCCAGGGGACCAACCATAGGGTGTGCTTGGTGCCTTTGAACTTTCAATTAGAATGGAGTGCTTGGGCAGTAGTCCATCTAAAGTCATTTTAATCACTCAATTTAAAGAAACTGTTAAATTAAAAAGAATTTTCAGACTTCTTAACGAATTACCAAACGCTTGAGAATGACTTCTAACCATGTGCATTGCATGAGTCTATAGAAATACTGGAAACACCCCAGAAAGGAGTGGACTCTAAGAGTGTTATAGACCATCATGTTCTAAGAGTATGAGAACTATCCCCACCCCAAAAGCCTTTCGCGAGGACAGGGCGTATTCCCTGAGTTGTTGTTGTTGTTGTTGTTTTTCCAGTACTATGCTATCTGCATAGTCTAAGGGTGCATGCTCAGTCGTGTCTGACTCTGCGACCCCATGGACTGTAGCCCACCAGGCTCCCCTTGGGATTTGCCAGGCAAGAATACTGGAGTGGGTGGCCATTCACTTCTCCAGGGAATCTTCCCAACATAGGGATCAAACCCTCATCTCTTGCATTTCTTTACCACTAGGGCCACCTGGGAAGCCCTGCATAGTTTAAATAAAGTTAGCACAATGGACTCCTGTGTATTCACTTCCTAGTTTAAGAAATAGAATGTGACCAGTACCTTTGATGCCCCTGTTTGCCTGTCCCTCATCCCTGCTTCTTTCTCTCTGCCTCCTCTTTTCTCAGAAGTAACCACTCTCCTAAGTTATAATCACGTCTGGTCTTTCCTTCATGCTCTGATGCCCTCTCCCTTCTATTCCGTTGGTCTAGTTGTCTTCCCTCTTGTCTAAAATCACCCAGTTGTCTAAATAACTGAAACTTTGCAGTAAGTCTTCATCTCTGGTGGGTCAAGGGAAATTCCCCTTCCACCTCCTCACTCCCACATCCCCCTGTTCCTTTTTTTAAAGGAGTGTCTTGCCTATGTTTGTTCCCTTAAGAGATTATTCTTAATATTCAGAGAGGACGAGAAATCGAGTGCCTTAGTGTGGATCCTCAGTCTGATAAGCTGGTTTGAATCCTGGCTCCTCTTTACTGTCTGTGTTACCTTAGGCTAGTTACTTTACCTCTCTGAGCTTCAGGTTCCTCATCTGTGCCCTGCAGATTCACAGGACTGTCATGAGGATTACAATGGGGGGACGTCTGTGAGGGATTGAGAACATTGCCTCGAAGGCATCGCTACAGACTTTGAATAGCTGGGAGCTTCTGCAGTCACAGTGACCTCCTTGCGGTCTCTCATCAACCATGTCACCTTGGACTACTTTCTTTATTTTTCCAAACCTCTGTTTCTGTGTATGCCCAATGGGGATAATATTAGGGTTTGTTATAGAAGTTAAAGGAGGAAACAAAGGAAGTTGCTTGGCATGTTGTCTGGGAAATGCTTAACAATTTCATTTAAGCATTTTAAGTAGATTTAATTTTATAAGTGAATTATACCTTCTCTTCTTGTAGATACTTCTGGGTATCTACAAAAATACTTGCCTGGAAATCCAAAACGTTTGCTTAAGAGAAGAATGCTGATTGTAAAGGGAAGTTTGAGAAACCATCTCTTGCATTCTTGCAACTTTTCCTTGCTTTCATCTTTCTGAAGAGCAGGATTCTCAGAAGGAAAAAAAACCAAAGCCAGACTCTTTCCTAGGCCATCTCTGTTTCCACAGCCTGCTTTGCTGGCTTAGGTCTGACCAGGCAAAACTGTTTCTTAACTTGTTTTCCAGAATCAGAGGAAAGTTTAACATAACAAAATTTTATAGCTCCTGCCCAGTAACATATATTACTTTAGAAAAATAAAAACACCTTTCCCTTATCATGCATTATTCTTTTACATGTACAATTTTCCTGACGTATTGAAGTAATATTCCATGGTTTGCTATGACTTGGAGGTTTATGGCCCTTCTGAGGCAGATCAGACTAAACATAATTCATTCATAGCTACTTAGTGCTCAGGGAAATAAACCCCTGAACTTAAATAACTATGGTGTGACCTCTGTAAAATATTATTTATGGTTTGAAAACTACTATTATGTAGATATCAAGATGTGCCAAATGTTATAAACCAAACATCAGCCGGCAAATGGGACCACTAGTATGCCATTTATTTTTGCTTTTCTTTCTGGATATTTCTCTACAAATGCTATTTTCATTTAAATGGTTTCTGGAGTACTTATCTGGCAGAAGAAAGCAGTGTTCATTTACATTTTATTATAGAATACTACAGTAAGTAAAAAAATCTCCTCTATAAAGAAGTACCACAAAAATATAAACATTTTATTAACTTATTGCAGTTTAATAGGAGAGACACTGAGGACTTTTGAGTATAAAGTAACTGTCCCTTCTATCAATGAACTAATGTAACCCATCTGCTATTCATTGCTGCAAATTAGTTTATGGAGGAAAACCCAACTGCACATGTAAGTTATACAAATGGGAACTCTAAGCTTAGACTTTGGCACTGTTAAAAATATATGTGCCCTCACGACACTCCTTACTGTAACATTTTCAAAAGTTTAGGGTGTCATCTTTGTTGCCTCAGTGATTTCCTATGCATTTAATGATATTGTAAGAAATAATCTGTTCAGTGGTAGTAAAGTAATGGAATCACAATTATTTCCTAATAATCATTCAACATATGTTTGAAGACCCACCACAGGCTAGTCACTCAGCTTGGCATTGGCAGTAATAAAGACAAATGAGATGAAAAAATCCTCAGTGCTCAAAGAACTAACAATTTGAATATGGAGGTGTATAACCAAATAAGCAATTTCTAGACAATGCATCAAGTGCTGTGAGGAAGGAATAAGCACAGAGGAAAGACGAGGCTGAGGGCAGAGAGTGGAAGGGCAAAGACGGCTTGTGGAGGACTTCACAGAGCACAATGACCCAAACACTGAGGAGGGTCTTGAGGATGATTGGACACATTCTGATGGTCAAGTGGACATGCAAGATGAGGATGGGCAAAGACATGAGAAGATGCTGGACTCGGGCCCCTTCAAATCATTCAATATAGCTGGAATCTGGTGGAGCCTTGGAGGAAGAAGGCATGAAGATTCAGAGCGAGGCCAACCATGAAGGCCTTGTAGGCCCTGCTAAGGAGCTTAGACTTTCTCCTGCAGGCTGTGTGTGGACGTGAGAGAGTTGAAGTTGAGGGTCATGTGATGAGATCTGTGTTTTGGCTAGCTCCTTGTGGTTAGGATGTGGAAAATAAACTAGAGCCCAATTAGCAGGCTCCTCCAGCTTCCAGATGGAAAATAACAAAGTCCTGGGCCAGGGCAGTGACAGAGACAGACCTGATTGAACGTGCATTTGGGATCTAGAAGCAACAGGCTCTGATAGCTAGTTGGATGTGGGAAGAAACAGAGGGAGGAGCCAAGGAGGCGGCTTGGATGACTAAGTGGGACCGATGAGTCATTTTCAGCATCTGGGGCTATTCCTGGAAGAATGGGTTTGGAGGAAAGGTCAGTGGGTTTCCTGCTGACCATGTGGAGCTTATGCTATTTGTAGGACATTTAGGCGTGTCCCAGAGGCAGCTAGATGTGTGAGTTTGGAGAGAAGTTAGAATTGGAGGTAGAGATTATGCCATTTACTTATATGATGGTCAATAATGTTTTTAAAGATTCATGAAAGTGAGTGAACAAATGAGCTAAGTTGCCTCCTAATGGTATGAAAGATACCATCATTCAGTTACTTTCAAATTACACTGATATATCAAGTCTTCACCCCTAAAGCCCTGTAGGTAAAAACAAAAAGGAAAGAGTAAAAGTGTTTTCCACTCTGTCATTTGGGCTTCCCTGGTGGCTCCAATGATAAGGAACCTGCCTGCGATGCCGGAGACCTGGGTTCAACCCTAGGTCAGGAAGATCCCCTGGAGAAGGGAATAGCTACCCTCTCCAGTATTCTTGCCTGGAGAATTCCATGGACAGAGGAGCCTGGTGGGCTATAGTCCTTGGGGTCTCAAAAAGTCAGACACAACTAACACTTTCACACACTTTCACATTTTGTCCTTTGGGTTTCCCTGGTGGCTCAGTGGTAAAGAATTTTCTGGTGGCTCCTGCCTGCAATGCAGGAGATGCGGATTCTATCCCTGGATCAGGAAGATCTCCTGGAGAAGGAAATGGCACTGCACTCTGGTATTCTTGCCTGGGAAATCCCATGGGCAGAGGAATCTGGCAGGCTACAGTCCATGGGGTTGCAAAAGAGCTGGAAATGATTTAGCAACGAAACAACAACATTCTGTCACTTACTATGAGTAGGAAGTGATGGGGCTCTCATTTTGGATTCGTTAACAAAAATGGAATATGTCTTTAACTTATTAAAATCATAGCAAGACTTCATCAAGTCTCCCTTTGAGAATATTCAAGTGCCCCCATTGAGATGACTATGACTGCCTCATCCAGAGGCTGTGCTTTTGTCGTAGAACACTGCTTTCGTTGACTTTTGAACAAAATTGTGCAAAATAGAATGAATTTCTCCCTCATCAGTCTTGATGACTTTCTAAAACCTCATGCATTTTGATGGTTAAAACTAATGAAACTGTATAATAGTGTTAAGCACCTTGGACTTTCAGAACAAAGGCCTTTTAGAAGAACAAAGTATCATACTTAATGACACATCATTTACAGTTTTCATCAGTAATGTAAGGTTTCAGCCACTTTAATAGGAATTCAGTTAAGAACTCAATGCGGAGAGAAAGGCTATTACAGGAGGTGCTTGACAGTAATATCTTTTGCGTCTAAGGAAAAAGGTAAATCACACTAAAACTCATCAAAAAGACAAGCTGAGAGGTTCAGAAGGAGGTGAGCTACCATCCACTTACTGAATTTCTGCAAGGTTTGTCATCAGTGAGGCCACTGGTGGGCTCTGCCCTCTGCAGTGGGTTCCAGTCACAGCCAAGTCTCCCTCTTCTGGACACCCTTCATGCTCCAAACTGCACCTTTTTTTCTTTCTTTCTTTTCTCCTCTTCCTCCACACCCCCAGTCTATGTTAGGTTTCACTGCCTCGGGGTCTTCATTGTGCTATGCTGAGCTGTTCAGCCAAGTGCGTAAATAAAGAAATGACACCTTGCTGTGGTGAACTAATTTACATCATTACCACTAACAGTGAGAATTATAATGCCAGGTGGCAAACCAGTGGGGAAGTATTTTCCCCTGAATACACGTTGTTAGTCTTATCAAAGAAACCATGGGGGATGGTAGTATACAGTGAGTCAACAACTGTTTATAACTTTTGCAAATTCTTTACACAAAAATACTACTCTCGGGTAAAATCTCTCTGGGAACTTAATATATTTCAGTCAGATTCACTGAATGACTTTCTTAATGACACTTTATGTGACTGCTTTTGTTAGAGGGAAATTATGAGAAATTATCCTGGGTGGGGGGGGAATTGAAGTTAAAAAAATTCAATTTTGTCATCTAAATCAGTCAGCTATGTTTTATCTGTGGGAAAAAATCTAGGGTGCAAAGAAATGCCTGATGAAAATAAAGGACGAGGGCATTTACTATTATTACAGTTACTTGTACGCAGTAACTGATATACCCAGGGGCATATAAAGAATTGATTACATTACAGCTCTACCAATAACTCTTGAGAGTTTACTCAAGACTTTTGAGATCCCCAATGATGAGAAGACGGCGCAGATACCATGATGCAGAAAGGGTTGTGGTTATATAGTGTGAAGTGGTACTTATTACTAAAGAAAATCTCAGACTGTTTTTCTGTCTCTGATTTGAAACAACTGTCTAGTCCTTGAATTGTTGACTTGATTCTGGAGATTCTTGGAAAGTCTTCCTTGTTACATTACTCTGTACTGGGAGTTCCCGCCAACCACATTAGTTTCTTTTTTGTTTGTGGTTTACTTTACAAAGTGGATCAAAGCACATTTTCAGTCCAGTTGTTGAGGTTCACTTCTCAGTCACTGAAAAGACTGAGTTCATTGGAGCTTTATTCTGAAAGATGATTTTCTTGCTGTAGTATAAATCTGCTAATAACAAATGGGCAAAGTGGATGGTAGTTGGTAACTTTTTTAACGTTTGTGGCTTTAAGATCATAGTTCAAAACGATTAGGCAAATGTGATAACAAAGGCAACACAAATATAACCTTTATTCTCTTTCAAAAACCCAGAGAAGAGGGCCGGGAACCATATTCATTGATTTAATCAGAATACCTTTAATTTTGTAGACTCATTTAAAATTTTATAGCAATGCATACTGTAAAAATGATAGTAATATACATGGTTCTTCTCAACTAAGTAGTAAAAAAAATGTGGTAAATTATAAAGCAGCAGCTACTTGATCAAAAATTCATAATAAAAATTACTCTACATACATATGATCATATATAGACAGCCTAAAATCACACTGCACAATCTGACAGTATAACTGTGTCATATTCAGGAGTTGGGAAGCCAACATACTGGGATTATAAAATATTTTTGGGTTTATATAAATACTGGGACAGAATCTCTTAAGTCACAACTGTTCCAGAAGATCCAACAGATGTCAGCGAACATGCATGCTGTCTATGTCTATTATTTTTCAAAGAACCAGAAGAATAAAATAAAATTAATATAAATTATTCAATATTTCTGTGACTCAATTAAAACAAGAAACAAAAAACTTCAAAGTATTGCCCTGCCTCATGCTGCTGCTGCTAAGTCGCTTCAGTCCTCTCTGACTCTGTGCAACCCCACAGATGGCAGCCCACCAGGCTCCCCCATCCCTGGGATTCTCCAGGTGAGAGCACTGGCAAGAGCGAGAGCACTGGCAAGAGCAAAAACTGCAGTAACTGCAAAGTAGCCGTGATAGAGAATAGGCACTAAGAGTTCTGACAGAACACCAAATACCTGTTTGCTTTCAGCAAATAAACTTGTGCAGATGATCTCACTTTTTAAAGTTCTTTTGCCATAAAAGAATTTTTAAAAATTCTATTATCTTACAGTAACTTTATATATCAATATATTAAAATGATTTTAGAGTAGTCAAAGTTTAACATTATCTCAATGGTTCAAATAATTTTTTTAAGAGTCCTAAAAGTTTACATAAGACTAATTTCTTAGCATTCACTTCAACATATTATTAAAAACAAACATGGTTCATTTGAGAACATTAACTTTTTTCAAACACAAGGGAAAAGGTATGAACAACATAAGCATAAAAAAATCACTAAGCATAAAAAATCATTTAGATGACAAGACTGAGTCACAATATGACTTTAGGAAAAACATTTTCCCTCTAAGGTCCCCTCCAGCTATCTGATTCTAAGGTTAAAACCTTCCCACTGAATCGTACAAACTGACCTGACATTTTCAAGTTTCTACACAGTACCTGGCAAAAAAAAAATTTAAATTTCTTGCACTAAAATATCAAATGAATTGTTACAAACCCTGCTCTGCAAATCTGTATGCCAACTAGCTGTTTTCACTTTCTCTGCATGTTACAGAGAGCTTCCTATGTTCAAAGAGGAGTGAGACCAAACTTGGAACATTATGCTTGTCACTGCCCCTGGGAAAAGATGACCACCTGAAAAACTGGACGGGCAGTGATGGAGTCACACTTAGCCTCAGACATATAAGGAAATAGGCAACAGTATCCTACTTGCTCCCTGGTTCAGGGCACTGATTCCCTTGAGGGAATACAAGAGGAATCTCCAGATGGGTTTGTTAAAACTGCAGCTTCGAGGGTCTCACTAAAGCCTTAATGTGTCAGAATTTCTGGGGATGGGGCCTTCTAATCTATCTACATTTTAAAACAGTATGTTCTCCTCCACTTCTCCATGCCTCTGCTGGTTATTTGTGGGCTTCACTTTCTACACTTACCCCCAACCCCAAGAAAAGAAAAACCACTGTCCTACAGTGGTTAAAGCTCTAGCTCCAGAGTCAGGATCAGAACCAGGAGCTAATGAGTAGCTGTTAGATCTCGAACGAGTTCTTTAACATCTACAGGTCTGTCTCTTCATCAGATGGGGTTTGAATAAGAATCTCTAAGCAAGCGTCCATTCCTCGCTGAAAGAACCTAACATGTCCACTAGTGAAAGAGATGGGGGAAATTTGCAGGAATGTCTCGCTCTAGCAGTTCAAACACCCTAAAAGAGCCTCGAAGCCGCTGATCAGGTGTTAATTTTTCTCTCTCTGGTCCCCTCATCCACAATAGGAGGCAAAGTGAGGCGAAGTTGGCATTGGGTGACAGTCGAGAGGGAGAAGCCTAAAGAAGTTTGCAAGAGTTTTGGCAAGGAGCAGAAAGGGTACTTTGAAAGCAGGAATCACTCGTCGTCGTCCTCGTCGTCGTTCTGGTCCTGGTAGCGAATGTAGACGATCAGCATGACAAAGCCCACGAGGATGCAGAGGGAGCCGACCAGCAGGTAGGCGATGCCCAGGAACGGATTCTTGCCGCCCATCCACGAGATGCTGCTGAAGATGAGGCGTTTGTGGCCGCTGAAGGCGCGCACGGGGTAGTTGTAGGTGATGTTGACGCGGTAGGCGCCCCGCGGCAGGCCGGCCGAGTAGTTGCCCTGGCGGATGCGCGCGTACAGCTTGCGGAACGTGGGCAGCGCAGCGGTGCGCATCCACACCACGAAGTCCTGGTTGATGAAGCCGGTGTTGTTGGGGTCGGGGCTCAGCTCGTAGACCGGCCGGTGCCAGTTGGGCGGGGGCGCGGTGCCCTGGAAGGCCAGCGCCAGGCTGCCGTTCACCAGCGGCGGGTTGCGGAACTTGACGTGGTAGTCGGTCCACCAGGCGATGCCGGTGCGGTCGAGCGGCACCTCGACGTAGGGCCCGTTGGGCTGGCGCTGGTGCCACAGCGAGAAGGAGTCGTTGAAGAGGCTGTTGGCGATGGCGCCGCAGGGCGCGATGGGCAGGCCGGCCGCGCTGTCCTGGTAGGGGGCGCACTCGTTGACCGGGTGGCGCAGCGCGCTCGGCAGCCCGCTCAGCTGCGCGTCGTCGCGGGACACGCCGTAGCGCCGGTTGTTCTGGTAGAAATTGGTCAGCTCGTAGTAGAGGTACACGGGGCCCTGGAAGAGCTCGGGCAGCGAGAAGTACCAGGCGCACGAGCAGGGGGGCGGCGGCGCGCGGCCCTGGCCGGCCGTGGCGCACACCGAGCAGTTGCCGCTACCCGCGTCGCCGGTGTAGTCGTACGCGAGCTCCTTGATGCCGTTGGAGGAGTAGTAGAGGCCCAGGCCCAGGCCGATGAAGGCCAGGCCGGCGCAGAAGAAGAGCGGCAGCGCGATGCTGGCCGACAGCAGCGGGTGCCAGGCGGGCAGGCGCTGCTGCGTGAACGCGGTGTTGTCGGGCTGGTGGGCGCCCCGGGCGGTGGCGCTCCAGGTCATGGCGCCGCGCGGCCCCGCGGAGGGCGCTCGGGTGCCGCGGCCCCGCGGGGGGCCTCGCCCTCCGCGCTGGGCGAGCCTGGGGCTACTCCCGGGGCGGTTCCGCCGGCTCAGGGGAGTTCCGGCCCCGGCCCGGCCTCAGGCCCCCGCACAGGTGAGGCTTGGTCCCAGCTTCTAATGGTGGTGGCTGGATCCCCTCAGTTCCGCCTCGGCCCAGGTGCTCGACCGGCTCCGCCCCTGCGGGTAGTCGCCAGCCGCGCCCCGCCTCTTCTGGGGTGAGTAGGGCGGGCGTTCCCTTCCCTCACCTGGCGGACCCAGGGTTCACTTGTCCTCTCGATCCAGGTGGGTCCGGACGCCAGCTCCTCCTCCTCGAGGTGAGTGGCGGCCCCAGGCTGCTTCTGAGTGACTCCTACCTTGCTCAGGTACTTCTCTTCCGCTTTCTATGTGACCGGAGTGCCTGGGCCAGTCTTGCCCGAAATCATAGAAGCTGCAGCTTCTAGCACAAAGTTCCACTGAGGGATTGCATCGTGCGTCCTGGAGCCTTGAAGTTTACAGGTAATTAATCCCCTTTCATCTAAAAGGCGGGAAAAGTGTCTCTAGCGACTCTTGTCTTTGTAGGTTAATTTAAGGACCCTTTTCAGTTATCTTTCAGCGATAAATGTTAATGTCCGAAGAATCGCACTGTAGTAAATCTGTTTGGAATTCCATGCCTGCATTCAAATTCTAGCTTTTTTTTTTTAAGGGAAAATGATTTTCCAGCTAGGTGCCCTAATCTGGCTGTAGAACTAAAAAAAGTGAAAAGTTCTCTAAAAATAAAATGACACTTTAAAAAAAGAATTAAAGATTCAAGAGGTTCAGAGCCTTTAAATATCTCCAGCTGGTGGAGAAACCGCACAAACAGAAAAATGCACTTACATGTAATTTCTTTCTCTTTTCAGATTATTTGCCTGACTGGGAAAAAAAAAAAAAAGCCTAATCCAAAGTCCCAAAAGACCTAGCTGCTATCCACAGTCAAGGATGTTATGACTTTTGGTCTAAGGAGGTGAACTACAAGGATTTGTAGGACTTAGTGCAAAGAAAACCCAAATTAGTTCTGAACATTGCTTGGGATATCTAGGTTGCTTTTATATCTAGGTTGGTACAATATACACAAGAAGGTGTCAGGCCATTTCAACTTTGTGCTAAATCCTTCTTAGGTATTGAGGTGTTTCTGCCTCTTCCTGCTTATAAAATGCAAATAACTTAAATATTTTCTATATTACAGTTCTGCACCTAGACTTCCCTGGTGGCTCAGAGGTTAAAGTGTCTGCCTCCAATGCGGGAGACCCGGGTTTGATCCCTGGGTTGGGAAGATGCCCTGGAGAAGGAAATGGCAACCCACTCCAGTATTCTTGCTTGGAGAATCCCATGGACTGAAGAGCCTGGTGGGCTGGACTGAAGAGCCAGGTGGGCTGCAGTCCACGGGGTCACAAAGAGTCGGACACGACTGAGTGACTTTACTTACTTAGTTACCTAGAATAATATATCACATTCTGGAGTCAATTGAAGTTTGGAAAGTTAAAATACTTGCTAAATTAAACAACAGGATTTTTATTTGGTTATATTGTATATACATATATATATTTCTTTTATTTTTATTTTTCTTAACTCCAAAAATATTTTGTTTTGGGGTATAGCCAATTGACAATGTTGTGATAGTTTCAGGTGAGCAGTAAAGGAAACTCGGTCATACATATACATATATCCATTCTCTCCCAAACCACATCCCATCCAGGCTGGCACATAACATTGAGCAGAGTTTTGTGTGCTATACAATAGGTTTTTGTTGTTTGCCATATTTTAAATATACAGTGTGTACATGACCTTTTCAAAGTCCCTAACTGCAACCATGAGTTCATTTTCTGTGAGTCTCTTTCTGTTTTATAAGTTCATTTGTATCATTTCTTTTTAGATTCCACATATAAAGGATATTATATGAGATTTCTCCTTGTCTGTCTGACTTACTTCACTTAGTATGATACTCTCACTTAGTATGACACTCTAAGTCCATCCATGTTGCTGCAAGTGGCCTTATTTCATTCTTTTTAATGGCTGAGTAATATTCCATTGCATTTATACACCACGTCTTCTTTATCCATTCCTCTGTTGATGGACATTGAGGTTGTTTCCACGTCTTGGTCATTGTAAACAGTGTGCAATGAACATTGGGGTGTATGTATCTTTTCAGGCCTTGTTTTTCTCTGGATACATGCTCAGGAGTGGAACTGCAGGGTCGTATGGTGGCTCTATTTTTAGTTTTTAAGAAACCTGCATACTGTTCTCCATAGTAATTGTACCAATTTACATTCCCATCAACAGTGTAGGAGGGTTACCTTCTCTCCACACCCTCTCCAGCATTTGTGGTTTGTGGATTTTTTGATAGTAGCCACTCTAACTGGTGTGAGGTGATATCTCATTGTAGCTTTGACTTGCATTTCTCAAATAAGTAGTGATTTTGAACATCTTTTCATGTGCCTATTGACCATCTGTACATCCTCTTTAGAGAACTGTCTATTCAGGTCTTCTGCCCATTTTTTGAGCAGATGTTTGTTTTGATGCTATTAAGTGTCATAAGCTGTTTGTAAATTTCGGAGACTAATCCCTTATCAGTCACATCATTTGCAAATACTTTCTCCCAATCTGTGGGTTGTCTTTTTGTTTTGTTTCCCTGATAGCTCAGTTGGTAAAGAATCTGCCTGCAGTGCAGGAGACACTGGTTCAGTTCCTGGGTTGGGAAGATCTACTGAAGAAGGGATAGGCTACCCACTCCAGTATTCTTGGGCTTCCCTTGTGGCTCAGCTGGTAAAGAATCTGCCCGCAATGCGGGAGACCCTGGGTTCAATCCCTGGGTTGGAAAGATTACCTGGAAAGGAAAAGGTGTACCTACTTCAGTATTCTGCCCTGGAGAATTCCATGGACTATATAGTCTGTGGGAAAGAGTCAGACACGACTGAGCAACTTTCACTTTTTCTTGCTGTGTGAAAGCTTTTGAGTTTAAGTCGGTCTCATTTGTTTATTTTTACTTTTATTTCCATTATTCTGGGAGATCGGTTAAAAAAGACTTTGCTGTGATTTATGTCAGAGACTGCTCTACCTATGTTTTCCTCTAAGAGTTTTATAGTGTCCTCTAACATTTAGGTCTTTAATTGGGATTTTTGTTTTTAGCATTTTTCAAGTGTCAGTCTTATAATGCTAGGGAATGTAGAAGACAAAAGACAATTAGACTAAAAAGGACCCTTGACATCAAGACCTTTTGCAGTCTAATAGAAGACATATTACTTAAGAGTAAGAAAGAATCAAAATAGATAAGAGACAGCATATACTTAAGTGCCAGGTTATACGTTACAAGAATGATACTAAAAAAGTAATCTTTGAACAATGGAAAATTCACTCTGTCTTATTGAATAGAATGAATGCAGTTTGGAAGCTTTAGCTGTTAGAGCAGACTGAGGGAGACCCAGCTGACTTGAATTCCACTTCCCTCACTCCTGATTATCTTCAAGAGAGGAAATCCCAGCATTGTCCACAAGTTCCTATAGTATGATCCAGTCTCCACTACACCTGTCCGTCAATGAGATCAAAGAATAAACAGCTCTCTGTATCATTTCGATGGGTTCCATCCATCTCTTTTATCATCGAGTCATCAGTTGGCTTGACATAGAGTCCACAAAACTAGTCTCTAGGAAGGAATTCAGTTCCCGAAACTTAATCTAGTGGATTAAGCGGCCCTGCCACCGGCCCCCTGAAGTGTGAGCCCTCCTGTTGAGCTGAGAGCCTTAACTAGCTCTCCCCTCCTCAGGCGACATTTGTTTTTTCATTCAAATAACTATCCAATAACTAAGGTCAGAGTGGAGTGTCCCAAAAGTCAAGAGACTATTTCAAGACAAGGAATGGTTAACAGGGTGAAACACAGCTGAGAGTTTCTAATGAGATATGAAATGAAAAGGCACCTTTGGATTTAGTTTCTGTGGGAACAGTTTGGGTGGTAGAGTGGGAGGAGTCAGGTTATCTCAGATGAGGCAAGGAGGACTTGGAGACAGCCAAGGTAGGACAACTTTTAGAAGCATGGGGCAGGGGAGGAGAAAGGCAAGTGTTAATCATTTAGAAGAGTATGTATCCATCTCAAGGAAGGCTTCTTTATTGATGACGGCAAGAGTTGGAGGGGAGAAGGGTTTGAAGGAAGACGATCATAGTTTAGGCAAGGTTGAAGAGAGGGGCAACAAGCTCATGGTCCAAGAGTGGGAATAGGCAGGAGGTTCTGGGTTCGAGAGCACATGCAGGGTCAGGTCACCTCTGAAACTGGAAGGCAGGGAGTAAGGATGGATGCAGAATGCAGCTAGATTTTGGGCTTGGCTCAAGGGAAGAAATTTCTCATGTAAGAGTTTCTGTACAGTAAAGTGTGTTTTGGTGGGGGCGGGGGGTGGGGGGTGGAAAGCCTGAGACTAGGCAGGACCACCAGGAGCGGGAACGGAAACTGGCCAGGGGTATATGAAGGGATGTTGGGTGGCTTCATCTAGGGAAGTCCTGCGACCCAGGCTGGGCAAAAACAAGTGAACACCTCCAGCTCATGGGGGCTTTCAGCTCAGATGAATTAGAAATAAAGGTCTAAGATACTGCAGTTTATTGTGGACAGGGTAGCTAGAGTGATATACTTTAGTCTTTAAGCAGAAATACAAAGAAAAATGAAACAAAGCTGTGGGAACAAAAGAGCATAGGGACCAGCAGACTGGCAGTTCTAATGATGTTAATAAGCAGGTGGCATGAAAGCTGAGAGGAGAACAGCCCTGGCTTGAGATGGGATGTTAAAGATTTTGCAGGTGGAGCAGTGTTGAGATCCAAGTTTATGTCATGCCTTCTCTACCAGCTTGTAAATTCTGAGAGGCCAGGGATGGGTATACATTGCTGTGTTCCTCAGTTCAGTGTATGCTGAGGGCTCTGACCTGTCTTTCATTTGGCTATATGTTATCATGATGCATTAAAGGATACTTGGATCAGGTAAATCTCTCCCAGTCCCAATAAAGAAAGTTCATTCTAAACAAGTCTTTATTGCATCTCTTTGTCAGGAAGAGAACTCAAAGTGAAAGAAAAAGTCATTTCCAATTCCAGTATTCCTAAAATCACTTTATTTTTTCTTTTATTTTCTAGATTTATCCATATAATTATTTAATTGATTTTAATTACAAAAATACATTATCATTCTATGTGTTAAAGTACCTCTTTATGGAATGAGATGAATAAAGTAAATATTTCTGTTTCTTTGTGGTCTTCATAATTTTTAAATGGTTCCAGAATCCATGCTTCTGCCATATTAAACTACTTTCCTATTGTTGAGCGTGTAGATTATTTTTATTTTTTCAGTATTCCAAAGAATATGGTAGCAAACATCTTTTTGCATGTAACCTTTCATTTTATATTATTTCCTAAGGGTATATTTCTAAAAGTAGGAAAGAGGCTCAAAAATCGAAGCTGTTAAAGATACATACTGCTGGAGTCTTTGATATTACTGCAACAATGTTTACTCGGCTACATTCACCAAAACTTTGCCAACAAAACCAGTTGTTAGCCCCAGAATGTATTCAATCTGCATGAATAAATGATCAGGTACTAGAAGAAGCAAAATAGGATAGGGGAAAGAAAGTTGCCTGACATTAAGAAAGTCCAAGTTCTGTTCTACAGTTTATCAAGAAATAGCTGTGTGACCTTTGTCAAATTGCTTAACTTCTCTGGTGTCCTGATTACTTATCTGTATGAGTGTGTTTGCCAAAATGACAGTAAATATCATTTTCAGTGCAAAGATATCTGGTCTTAGCCATCCTAAGAAATCTTTCGTACACTGCACTGACTCACTGAATAGCCTTTCTTGAGTACCTACTGTGGGCCAGTCACTCTTTAGGCCCTTTATATGCTGTAGCGCATGTAATTCACACCCGAAACCTAGGTGGTTGGTCCTATCATTAAAGCCATCAAACTGACACAGAACTAAGATTTAGGCTAAGGAAATGGAGGTCGGCCAAGTTTTTATAGAGGTAAGTGGGAGACTGGAAAGTCTAAATTCCAGGCATCCTGCATTTTCAGTCACTACAGTGTAATGTCTGGGCATACTTCCTCTTAAAAAATCCCCAAAGACTTGAACCGATTTTTAGCATTGCAAGTCTTTTATAGCCCAGAGATAAGAGAATTCTGTTCCATTTATGCCAAGTCCCAGAACATCTGAGTTGCCTTATTTTTGTTTAACAAAAGCTTTCATTTTAAAGCCAACTTTTGTTCAGCATGTCTATTTCTCTTGCTCAAGTAAAAATAACTTCACTTGTCTGGCTGTACTCAGGTTTTGCATTTATTTCATTTAATTCATGACTGTTTATCTTACCGTAATAGAGCCAAGGGTTTTTAATTGGCATTCCCTCATATAAGTTTATACTGCTCAAGATTGCTGCCTATTACTCTGCCCATGGGGCAGCTTTTATTTAAAAGGAATCAAATTAAATTGCTTCATAAAATTACAGCATGTGTTCAGAAAAGTTTGAAAAAAATCCACTGTGCCTGGACTTCATTTTTCATTAAGAACTGTATTCAGCAGACTTCCTGTTTCAAAAATTATGGGGTGGTACCCCCTAGTGGAAGATACAGAGAAACCTGAGTGAATCAGTACTGCAAGCACTGAAGGCAGAAAAGACAGGAATTCTTTCCACTCTTTGCTGTGGTGTGTTGGGATTTTTGGTCATCAACTTCCTGAAAAAACAGTGGAGGTCATGTGTAAGAAGAATTGGGTGAGTCGAGCTGCAAGGGGCAGTATAAAATAAACAATGGGACCGAGATAGGTGACAATAGATCTCAGATGGCACAGGATTTGCGTATGGGATGGCCAGGTTAAAAGGCTGGGCAAACCAGCAGTGATGGGATTGAACTCGAACTTTGTGCATAAAGTTTGTTTGCAGGAGTTGTACTTGGTGAGTTGGCAGAAGAGAGAGACACCCAAAATATCAGGAGGACAAGTTGGGTGACAGAATTGAGATAGAGGGGAAGGAAGAGCTTTGTAACTAGAAATAAGAAAGTGTATAATCAAAACTGAATTGAGCTATGCACTGTGAAAGGTGAGATGGGCATATACAAGGGTGAGGATGGGAAGAGAGAGGGGATATGGGCAGAGCAGTGTCTAAGGAACCAGCCTGTGTGCTGAGGCTAGGGGGACGCTCACCTGGATGTGATATACCCTCTGGCTTTCCCTTTCACACAGTCATGATATCTATTTGTGTTTTTAAATATTAATTTATTTAGCTCTGCTGGGTCAGGGTCTTTGATCTTCCCTGTGGCATGTGGCATCTAGTTCCCTGACCAGGGATTGAACCCAGGCTCCCTGCATTGGGGGCACAGAGTCTTAGCCACTGGGCCACCAGGGAAGTCCTGACAATATCTATTTGAAACTTAGGAATTCCTGACTGAATCAGGAGTGAATAGTTAAACACTTAAAATTTTTTTCAAAAAGTTATCAGCTTTGAAATCAAATAAAGCAGATGTCGCCACATGAGGGCAAAGCCCTGTGTTCTAACACCCATAATGTGAGGAGGGAGGGCTCATCTTAGTAAAACTGAAGTGCCCAAGAAAGAGGTGCTTAATGGTCTTTGATAGCATCAATGAACTGAAGAAACATACTTCTAATTTCACTATCTAGGTCACTGATATAAATATTTAAATACCTTGGCCCAGAAGCTGGGAACCTGTACTTGTCATGTGTGCTGATCAATACGCCTTATTAATATTCAGTCTGAAGGTTGTATTACCCTTGGAGGATGGCAGGGGCCCTTGACCTTTCTCTCTGAAATGTGAATTTGAAAGTGGTTGTGTCTAAAATTTTCAGTTTTTTTTTTAGTAAAAAGGATAGCTGCATTGTGTCAACTTCTAAACCAAAGTTTGGGAATCTTAAAGGGACCAAGACCCTACATGATACCTCACCCAATGTTTCCCAAACTGGCCAAGTAGCAAAATCACTGGGGGAGGGAGGTGGTGTTTAAAAATACACATTTCTTATAATCTGATTCTTGCTACTAAATCATAAGCCCCAGGAGCTGGCACCCAGGAAGGTTACTCAGAGCAATGTGAGATCATTTGGGGCCACTAATCTAGCCTCATAATCCATCTGGGGATTCATTTTGATTGTAGTCAGGGATTTCGGCAATGGATGGCTATTGTTCAGACATGAGGAATGTCACAGGAGCAACTGAGGGAAGTGCATCTAGCTCTTACAGGAGGAGAAAGTCATCAAGCTTCTATCCTCTCTCTGTACTGTCTCTTACCCCTGCTTCTCCCTGACTTCAGTAGGTACCCTCCCCAGCAAGTTTGCTTCTCCAGATCTGGACTTCGCATGCTTTGGGTTGCCACAACTCTGATGTATACATGGGTGATGGATCATCTTTTAGCTCCTTCTGACTTTGCCAGTTATGTTCTTTAGTTCAGGGAGACTCCAGCTTGGGTCACTGCTCCAGCCCTGGTCCACTCTGTTATGGCAGAAGTGGGAAAAAGTCCCAAGATAGATACATGGCTGCCTGTGTCCACCTCTTCAGTAAAAGTTGAAGTGACTCTTCTAAAGGAGACGGTGTGATCTGGCTACGAACTCAAAGGCTGTCCACCACACCTTTGTAACCTCAGTGAGGAGGACACTTGAGCCTTGTTTGAACACTTCTTGTGACAAAGAACTCACCAATTTGTGCAGTCCCTAGCACAGCTGGAATCAAGATCGCAGGGAGAAATATCAGTACCATCATATATGCAGATGATACAACCTTTATGGCATAACGAGAAGAGGAACTAAAGAGTCTCTTGATGAAAGTGAAAGAGGAGCATTGAAAAAGTTGGCTTAAAACTCAACATTCAAAAAAACTAAGATCATGGCATCTGGTCCCATCACTTCATGGCAAACAGGTGGGGAAACAATGAAAACAGAGACAGACTATTTTCTTGGGCTCCAAAATCACTGCAGATGGTGACTGCAACCATGAAACTAAAAGACACTTGCTCCTTAGAAAAAAAGCTATGACCTACCTAGACAACTTATTAAAAAGCAGAGACATTACTGTGCCAACAAAGGTCCTTCTAGTCAAAGCTATGGTTTTTCCAGTAGTCATGTATGGATGTGAGAGTTGGACCATAGAGAAAGTTGAGTGCTGAAGAATTGATGCTTTTGAACTGTGGTGGTGGAGAAGACTTGTGAGTCCCATGGACTGCAAGGACATCCAACAGTCCATCCTAAAGGAAATCAGTCCTGAATATTCATTTGAAGGACTGATGCTGAAGCTGAAGCTCCAATACTTTGGCCACGTGATGGGAAGAACTGACTCATTTGGAAAAGACTCTGACGCTGGGAAAGACTGAAGGCAGGAAAAGGGGACAACAGAGGATGAGACGGTTGGATGGCATCACCAACTTGGTGCACGTGAGTTTGAGCAAGCTCCGGGAATTGGTGAAGGACAGGAAAGCCTGGCGTGCTGCAGTCCATGGGGTCACAAAGAGTCAGACACGACTGAGCAATTGAACTGAACTTCCTTGTCTAGTTCTAAGATTTGACAGCTTTTTGGATAATGACCATAATGTAGTCTAGGTTCCTTCTCTAGAGGAATACAGAATAATCTTGCTCCTTGCCCTTTAAGAACGGTGAAGATGGCTATCATGTGTGCGCCAGGATTTTTATTTCCAGAATATTCTTGCTTAGTTTCCTGATTTGGTCTTCTTTGAGTTTAGACATTCAGCATCCTCGGCGCCTTCCATTGCTTGATTTGGTAGATGCTCTTTTTAAATATCTGTTTATTTGGCTGTGTCAGGTCTTAGCTGCAGCATGAGGATCTTTGATCTTCACTGTGACATGTGCTTATCTTTCGGTTGCAGCTTATGGGATCTAGTTCCCTGACCAGGGATCCAACCTGGGGCCCCTGCATTGGGAGCTCAGAGTGTTAGCCACTAGACCCCCAGGGAGGTCCTGGAAGATGTTCTTAATAAGAATTTTCTTACATAATGTCTTAAAAAATATTGAGGTAGCTTTAAAATATGCAAT
Organism: Oreotragus oreotragus; assembly: GCA_006410675.1. Lineage (NCBI taxonomy): Eukaryota > Metazoa > Chordata > Mammalia > Artiodactyla > Bovidae > Oreotragus > Oreotragus oreotragus. Next base: position 159,256 of record SJYX01002722.1, on the reverse strand, counting down.
AAAACAACATACAAAAAGTACTCCAAAGCAGAAGAATGAAGGCTAAGGGAATATGTTTTATAAAACAAGGTGGAGCTGAGGGAGAAGTTGGTTCATGAAGTACCTGCTATGAGATTGTGTGACCTGCTGGGGGTAGTCTGCAGGCTTGCTTCTGAAGCTCTCTAGTGACTAACACCAAGAGCAAGGGATCAACCATTGCATCCATAGGAGGAAAAAACCATTAGCTCAAAAGAATGTGATGTCTGGTCCAAAGACTAGGAAGTATTTCCTCCTTGGGGTTTTCCCAGAGAGGATGTCACAAAACCAGGTAAACGATATCTTTGACAACAACCTTGCGGTAAATATTGCATTTGTTTCCTAGCACTGTTTCTCACAACATCTGCCTGAGTGAGATATGCTGATGCTTGTGTAAAGCACAATTCCGTGAAGCCGTTCTAGGAAGGCCCCCAGTCCAGGCTGCATGTGCCCCTCTGTGCTCTGCCCCACTGTCTATGAATGGTGTTAGAGGATCTATCAGTGGTCCTCAGGCTATGTTCTGAGGGGCCCATTAGTGGTGGAACCAAGCTCCCCATCCCTCCTTTGCATCCCGTTTCTCCGACCCTGGGCTTTTAAGAAAGACATTATTTGAACAAGAGTTCTTTGGTTAAAAAAGAAGTTTGAAAATGGCTGATTTTAAAGAATGGGTGCTCTGCTGTCCTTCAGGTAGTCTTTCATAAATATCGTTCATTTTCCGAAGTTTTCAATATTTAAAGAGCAGCTGTGAGTTCCAAGATTAAACATCATGGTAAGTTTGGACTTCCCTGGTGGTCCAGTGGTTTGGAACTTGCCTGCCAATGCCAGAAAAGGCAATGGCACCCTGCTCCAGTACTCTTGCCTGAAAAATTCATGGATGGAGGAGCCTGGTAGGCTGCAGTCCATGGGGTCGCTAAGAGTTGGACACGACTGAGCGACTTCATTTTCACTTTTTACTTTCATGCATTGGAGAAGGAAATGGCACCCCACTCCAGTGTTCTTGCCTGGAGAATACCAGGGACGGGGGAGCCTGGTGGGCTGCCATCTATGGGGTCACACAGAGTCGGACACGACTGAAGTGACTTAGCAGCAGCAGCAGGAGACACAGGTGTGATCCCTGATCTGGGAAGATCCTACCTCCTGCCGGGCAAGTGGGTCTATGTGACACGACTACTGAAGCCTGAGCACTCTACCGCCTGGGTGCTGCAACAGGAGACGCCCCGGCAATAAGAAGCCCACGCACCACAACTAGACAGCAGCCCCCACTCACTGTAGCTAGAGAAAGTCCACTCGCAGCAACAAAGACCTGGTGCAGCCAGAAATCATTTAATTAAAAACAAAAATGAAAAACATCACGGTAAGTTCCTAGAGCCCCAGTTAAACTCAGAGCCGTGTGTTTTAATAATCAAGCAAGCTAGGGAGGGATTGACAGCTTCTTATTAACTTGGAGGTAACTCACAAGCACATATGGTGGACAGAAGGCCACTGCACCTCCACCTGGAGGTGGGCTAAGAAATGACCATCTGTTGTTGCCCAGATTCTCCTTAAGAAATAATTTGGCATTTACTCTAACGAGTTGATATTCAATGTATAGCCTCAATGATTTTAGCTTGAAAAACTTATATCTCTTATAAATGAACACTCATTTTATCCATAAGCAAATCTCAATAAATTACTCACAGAATATCTACCTTTTATATTGAGAATGGTCTATGTATGTTTAAAAATTATGTAAAACCAGAAAGTTGATGGTTTTGGATTTAGAACAACTGGCTTTTCTTTCGCTTACTCCTTGGAAGAAAAGTTATGACCAACCTAGATAGCATATTTAAAAGCAGAGACATTACTTTGCCAATAAAGGTCTATCTAGTCAAGGCTATGGTTTTTCCAGTGGTCATGTATGGATGTGAGAGTTGGACTGTGAAGAAAGCTGAGCGTCAGAGAATTGGTGTTGGAGAAGACTCTTGAGAGTCCCTTGGACTGCAAAGAGATCCAACCAGTTCATTCTGAAGGAGATTAGCCCTGGGATTTCTTTAGAAGGAATGATGCCAAAGCTGAAACTCCAGTACTTTGGCCACCTCACACGAAGTACTGACTCACTGGAAAAGACTCTGATGCTGGGAGGGATTGGGGGCAGGAGGAGAAGGGGACGACAGAGGATGAGATGGCTGGATGGCATCACTGACCCGATGGATGTGAGTCTGGGTGAACTCCGGGAGTTGGTGATGGACAGAGAAGCCTGGCGTGCTTCATGGGGTCGCAGAGAGTGGGACGCAACTGAACTGAACTGAATGAAGGACAGGGAAGCCTGGTGTGCTGCAGTTCTTGGGGTTGCAAACAGTCAGACACAACTTAGTGACTGGACAACAGCAGTAGAAAATGGGGTCAGCTGGCTATCGTACCTTTCTGGTTCTTCATACTAAGACCATGGCATTGGTGTTGTCTGATCCATCGATGGACTGTTATTGCTGACTTTGAAACACAGTAGTGTTAAGTGCGGATTCCTTATCAACCTTTCAGGTGAGGGTGGAAATGGGCCTGGGGCCTCAAAATCGAGCTTGTATATCTCAGTCTACAACTGATTACAGTCTTCAGAGTCAAAGGTTATAGAAAAATGATAAAAGCAGCAAACTCAGGTTTTTCTTGTTAGATTGCTCCACTCACTTGACAGAGAGTTTAATAATGACTGATGGTAGAATAAGTAAGTAAGTAAGTAAAGTCACTCAGTCGTGTCTGACTCTTTGACCTCATGGACTGCAGCCCACGAGCCTTCTCAGTCCATGGGATTCTCCAAGCAAGAATACTGGAGTGGGTTGCCATTTCCTTCTCCAGGGGATTTTCCCGGCCCAGGGATCGAACCTGGGTCTCCCAGGCTGGAGGCAGACGCTTTAACCTCTGAGCCACCAGGGAAGTCCCAATGGTAGAACAGCTGTGCCCATAGTTTCCTTTGTGTAGAACATTGGCCCAGGAATCTTAGAATTCCTTCAACAGGGAAGTGACATATGCTTTAGATAGACCACCTAGTAAATTAGGAGAAGAGTACATGACTGCCTTTGGGGAAAATGTGATAGACTTAACTCTGGTCCAATCGATGAGGAGAAATTAAAACATTGCCAACAAGGGATCTTTCCTATCTACTCACAGAGCCATGTGATAACCCTTTGAAAGAGATATCTGTGAGAATAGTATGTGTGCGGATCCCTGTGTACTTAACTGTAAATGATTGGGCAGTGAAAGTGGGAAATTGTAAAATCAATCAAAGGTAAGCTCATCTTTATTAACTTCCCAGGTTGGCAAAAGGAATCTGTTAAGGCAAAGCCCTAGAAGGCCTGACTGACCACAGCCTTGTGATCTGGTAAGCCTCCTGCCTTCTTTCAGGGCCTGCCAGCTAAGGCTCAAAGAAGAAACTTCTGGCTACCTGTAGGCCCTTTTTGACCCCATCTCATCTCAAGTGACCATTCCCAGGACAGCGCCGCAGCGCCTGGACAGGGAGGGTGACGGCAACAGAAAGCAGCCTTGGGAAGTGCTGGTCCTAGGTCCTCCTTCCAGAAGCAGGGGGATGACCCCTATTTGGCCCTCCCCCTGTAAGTTCACACAGTTGACCTCTGGCAGTCCTTACATTCAACTGGGATGACATCTCATTCCCACGTTGAAACGGCAGAGTTCCCACTATGCAACGTGTACAGACTCTCCTCTTGGAGACCAAGTCACTTCATTTCCCAAGCATAGTGAGCTCACTAAGACCCGCGCTCTCTGTTGGAAGTGATCTGTGGGCGATCAGTTTTCTCTAAGAGTCTCACTGAGCTCGATTTGCAAGACGTGTTCCATGATCTTGCCAGGCCCCGGTCTCTGTCTGCGCACAAAGCAGTCAGCCTTCTTGCAAGCTGTGAGAAGCTAGTCTCTGGGTAGCACCCATGATCTAAATATCAGGATTTCTCCCAGGAAGATCTTGGCAGGGAAACTGCCCCATAACCTGAGTGACCATAGCGTGGGCAGCCAGGCTCTCCCGAGGTAACAAGTTTGCACTGAGGTTTATCGTCCTCATCGCGTGTGCTGAACCGCTTCTCTGCTATGCTTTGCTTGCTGATACTGACTGAGGTGGGCGGCTGACCTGCCTGCCCTGTCTCCACCCCCTTCTTCAGAACTCTCCCTCGTCCCCCAAATAGGGGGATTGGTCAGGGAGATGCCACACAGACTTGAAGTTTTATAGAGTCATAATTGCATTTATTAAGATGATTTACATTCTGCTTCTTTAGTGCATTAGCCATCTCAGCTAGTTTTGTGTTATCTAAATATTTGATCAAAATAACCTTAACCCCAACCTTTAATCCTTCATTCAAGTCACTAATCAAAATGCTGACTGGGGGCTTCCCTGGTGGGATAATGGATAAGACTCCACCTGCCAATGCAGGAAACACGAGTTTGATTCCTGGTCCGGCCAAGATTCCACATGCAGCCCGTGCCCCACCGCTGTTGAGCCTGTGCTCTAGAGCCGGGGAGCTGCAACTACTGCGCCCACATGCCCCAGAGCCTCTGCCCCACAACAAGAGAAGTCCCTGCAATGAGAAGCCAGCGCACCACAAGTAGAGAGCAGCCCCCACTTGCCTCAGCTAGAGAAAGCCTGAGCAGCAAGGAAGGCCCAGCACAGCCAAAAATAATAAGAAATAAATAAACAATGAAATCAGGATTTTTTTTTTTTTTAAAGAAGTTACTGGAAAATGCTGACTGGATTTGCCTCAGTGTTGACTTGTTAACTGGTGTGGATTTATTTGATGGTAAGATGAGCTCCAATGAGTTGCTGGAGATCTCTTTATTGTCATGGAAAGGGGTCCACAGTATACTGGAAACTGAAAACATTCGTTCAATAGTATGCATTTTTGATTCTGTTGTTGTTAAAATATGTGTGGGTTTATGTAAACATGATGGACAGGGAAGCCTGGCGTGCTGCAGTCCGTGGGGTCGCAAAGAGCAAGACACGACTGAGCAGCTGAACTGAACTGATGTAACCATGGAAGAGAGAGATGCATGCAAAAAAAGTCAGTGTTATCTCTGAGGGACCACACTACTAATAATTTCTTATTTATTTTTTAATTCTTGTATGTATCTCCCAGAAAACTATTTACTGAGCATGGCTTGCTTTTATAAATAGAGGAAACAACAAAGCATTTTACAGTTTAAAAAATTCAAAAGAAATAAAGAGAAAGATAAAAGATATCCCTATGGCATATCCCTAAAGACCTTCCTCCAGATCCAAGAAAGTATTTCTCAGACCATTGTGCTGAACACAATTATTTGAAGAGATTTTTAAAAATATCTCCCCTGGGAGAAGCACCAGGTGAAACTGCTATTGCCAGCCCCTGGACCAGCGAGTGGACAGAACCACTTAGTTAGTTATAAATATATCTTACTTGGGGGATACTCCAGTGGCCCAGGCGTAAAGAATCTGCCTGCCAAGTAGGAGACGCAGGTTGATCCCTGAGTCAGGAAGATCCCTTGGAGAAGGAAATGGCAACTCACTCCAGCATTCTTGCCTGGGAAATCCCATGGACAGAGGAGCTTGGCAGGCTAAAGTCCATGGGGTCACGAAGAGTAGGACACGTTAGCAACTAAACCACCAAGCTGCAAAATATCCTTTCTCTTCCTCTGCTCTTCAAAAATGGAATAGTCACATCTATCTTCAAGAATGGTGTTGAGGCTGACATGAAATAATGCACACAAGATGCCAAATCCAGTGCCTGGCATGTGGTGAAGCCAGGTAAGTGATATCCTGGTCTCCGTGGCATTTAGCCCACAGTTCTCCAATTTCCTCTCAAACCATTCCTTATCACATCTCTTCCCTCTTCTTCCTTTCCAACGTATTTTGGGAACTTACCTGAGTCCAAGAAGAAAGCAAGGAAAGTGATTGTTTAGTACTGACGCCAGTTTGCAAAAATCATCATTTCTAATGATCTCCATGCACGCGTGCATGCCAAGCCTCTTCAGTCGTGTCCAACTCTTTGCAACCAGACTCCTCTGTCCATGGGATTCTCCAGGCAAGAATACTCGAGTAGGCTGCCACGCCCACCTCTAGGGACTGAATCCGCACCTCTTATGTCTCCTGCATTGGCAGGCGGGTTCTTTACCACTGGTGCCACGTAACATAATAAACCTTACATAAATAACTTATGTTTTAACTTTTATGTTTAGCTCTTTTGCTGCTTTTTTGTGGCTTTTGCATTATGAAGTCCTCTTGCATTCTTGTAAGCCTGGAAGTTAATTCAAGAAACATTTGGAATCGTACATAAAGCTGTATGTGATTTTCACTCCCCAAAGAACTTAAAGGCAGGTAGAAAAGACTACACAATAAAATACCATTTTTTACACATTATAACATTTTAGTGGAATTTTGGTCATTTTGAATAGTCTACGTGATGAGGGAAGAGTGAAACAGCACACTTTATTGTTTAAATCCCTTCTCAATTGGAGCAGGCTATTTTAGAACAATTCTTACAGGAAGTTATAGATTTCTATAGCCTATGGTTCAAATCACCTCAGAAAGACTGAGACCAAAGAGACGTAGCCTTGTGGAGGCTCGTGACCTGGGAGGGAAGGTGACTCATTTGACTTGGGAGCTCCACACCCAAGTCTCAGTCTGGGAGGCATTGTTCTTAGAGTAGCTTGCTTGACGAAGATGGTGCACAGCCATGCTCCTCCCATCCCTTCTCTCATTTATGCCCCCAGAGCTGGATGGCATGTGTGAGCAATGGAAAATTCCTTTGACTCCAGAGCTGGGCTGGCAAAGGGTCATGCCACATGCTCCAGCTTCCCCAACAGAATTAGTGGATGCCAGCTCAAGGTTCCTTCTCTGGAGTCCAAGATGCATTCGGCAGACCCATCATGTCCCCAGGAAGAGTGTATGAAATAATTATTTCCATGCAGAAGACTAGTCCCACATTAGCCTTGTAGAAATCAAGATAAAATCCTTCTATTGATACTCCTAATTTACCTCTTTTAAAAACAAATAGAATGATCATAGTTGAATATATTATTTCATCCAAGGTGTTTCTAATGATCTTGTTGTTGCTGTTCAGTCACTAAATCATTTCCAGCTCTTTGCAACCGCATGGACTGCAGCATGCCAGGCTTTCCTGTCCTTCACTATCTCTGGAGTCTGCTCAAATTCATGTCCATCGAGTCAGTGATGCCATCCAACCATTCATCCTCTGTTGCTCCCTTCTCCTGCTAGCAATCCTTCCCAGCATTAAAGCCTTTTCCAGTTAGTAGGCTCGGTGGCCAAAGTACTGGAGCTACAGCTTCAGCATCTGTTCTTCTAATGAATATTCAGGGTTGATTTCCTTTAGGATTGACTTGTTTTGTCTCCTTGCTGTCTCGGGGCTGCTCAAGAGGCTTCTCCAGCACCACAGTTTAAAAGCGTCAATTATTTGGCGCTCGGCTCTGTTTTTACTCCAGCTCTCACATCCATACATAACTACTGGAAAAACCATAGCTTTGACTATACAGATCTTTGTCAGCAAAGTGATATCTCTACTTTTTAATATTCTGTCTAGGTTTGTCATAGTTTTCCTTCCAAGGAGCAAGTGTCTTTTAATTTCATGGCTGAAGTCACCATACACAGTGACTTTGGAGCCCAAGAAAATAAAATCTGTCACTGCTTCCACTGTTCCCCATATATTTGCCATGAAGTGATGGGACCAGATGCCCTAGTTTGGTTTTTTCAGGGTTGGTTCTCTTCCTCTCTTTCAGAATATGGTTTGTGGCCATTAGGTGGCGCTGTTCATCTCAAATATGAAAATCACATGAAATTCCAATGCCAGGCTGTGGAGGAGAAAGTAATATATTTAGTTAAAACCGTCACATTCTTTTTTCAGTGAGGGCAGAAACGTTTTATTTTTCACATAAAAATTTCCACTATTAAAATTTGCTAATAAAAACCCAGAACATTATCCCACAGTCCTACATAAAACTCTCCTTGTCAAAAGCAAATGTTCCTTCCTATGTAACATAAAAGCAATGCCTCTTAGACTTTCAGACTGGAGTGTTGGAATCCTGAGTTGAATGAGATAAAAAAAAAAAAAANTCAATCCTTCCCAGCATTAAAGCCTTTTCCAGTTAGTAGGCTCGGTGGCCAAAGTACTGGAGCTACAGCTTCAGCATCTGTTCTTCTAATGAATATTCAGGGTTGATTTCCTTTAGGATTGACTTGTTTTGTCTCCTTGCTGTCTCGGGGCTGCTCAAGAGGCTTCTCCAGCACCACAGGTTAAAAGCGTCAATTATTTGGCGCTCGGCTCTGTTTTTACTCAAGCTCTCACATCCATACATAACTACTGGAAAAACCATAGCTTTGACTATACAGATCTTTGTCAGCAAAGTGATATCTCTACTTTTTAATATTCTGTCTAGGTTTGTCATAGTTTTCCTTCCAAGGAGCAAGTGTCTTTTAATTTCATGGCTGAAGTCACCATACACAGTGACTTTGGAGCCCAAGAAAATAAAATCTGTCACTGCTTCCACTGTTCCCCATATATTTGCCATGAAGTGATGGGACCAGATGCCCTATTTTGGTTTTTTCAGGGTTGGTTCTCTTCCTCTCTTTCAGAATATGGTTTGTCGCCATTAGGTGGCGCTGTTCATCTCAAATATGAAAATCACATGAAATTCCAATGTCAGGCTGTGGAGGAGAAAGTAATATATTTAGTTAAAACCGTCACATTCTTTTTTCAGTGAGGGCAGAAACGTTTTATTTTTCACATAAAAATTTCCACTATTAAAATTAGCTAATAAAAACCCAGAACATTATCCCACAGTCCTACATGAAACTCTCCTTGTCAAAAGCAAATGTTCCTTCCTATGTAACATAAAAGCAATGCCTCTTAGACTTTCAGACTGGAGTGTTGGAATCCTGAGTTGAATGAGATAAAAAAAAAAAAAAAAATCTCTTCCACCTGTCCTTTGGAGCATTGTGCTCCTGATTTTCTAATATAGTTGATAAATTTGTATTGTGTAGCTATATTCTCTTACTTCAAGGTCCTTATTCCTGGAAGCACTTACAGATAGGATGCAAATTCATTTACATGGTATCCAAAATGCTAGCTTTAACTCTGGAAAAGGAGAAAATGGCTTTCTTAGGAGCTAGCTTCATGACTTTCTTTATCCAACTAATGGAAGCTGTTTCTCAAGTCTTCTCCCCAGACGGAATATAGCACAGTGCCTGCGGCACCAATCGTCTGCTGTTCCCGTTTCCAGCCTTCCCTCCTGCTCTACTGCCAGTCACTCTAGAGCCCTGCCAGAGGCCCCTTGTCCCCCCCTCCCACGGTTCTCCCTGAGCAGTCTCTCCCCTGCCCGGCACTCTGCTTACCTTTTGCTGTCATTGTGTCCCAGTCTTCCATGTGTCCGCTTCTCCCACTTAGACGTCTTCAGGCAGTTATTCTGAAATCATCTGAAATGAGCTCTACCTACTCCAAACCAGCGTTCCCTCTCTGGGGCAATGCTGCCTTCATCCATGTAGTCGCCTATGCAGGCATCTGAGGTTCAGCCTCTGCTCTCTTTTGTTTTCCTCCCATCCCCATCTTTAACATTCTGTCACTACTATGGGCATGGGTTGGATCATCTCTCATTTGGCTGATGATTGTTAACCTTCTCCTGGTCTTGGTCCCTCTGAGCTCATTTTAAAAAAAGTGTAGCCAGACTGATTCTTGTATGCAATAGGGATACCACTATGTTTAGATCCTGCTAGAAATCCTCCATAGCCTCTTGTCTCTCTCAAGACAGATCCAAACTCCTTAACATGAACATAAGGCCCTGGGCCTGTCCCACCTCTCTGGCCTTATCTCCCCTGTCTCAAACCCTGTACTCTGCCCTTTGACACACCTGTCAGCCTATCAGATTAGCTGGACTTTCTCCCTCCTACTACTTCTGCACACACCTTCCCCCCTGAAATTCTTTCCTCCACCGCCCACATCCCACCCCCGCCATATCTCCTGTATTCTTCCTAGCTTAGATGTCACTGCCTCTGGGAAGGGAATCTTCCCCATAGCATCTCCAGATAGGATGAGCTCTCTGCTTCAGTTTATTCAGGTCAGTTGCTCAGTCATCCCCAGCTCTTTGTGACTCCATGGACTGCAGCACACCAGACTTCCNACCTTCCCCCCTGAAATTCTTTCCTCCACCGCCCACATCCCACCCCCGCCATATCTCCTGTATTCTTCCTAGCTTAGATGTCACTGCCTCTGGGAAGGGAATCTTCCCCATAGCATCTCCAGATAGGATGAGCTCTCTGCTTCAGTTTATTCAGGTCAGTTGCTCAGTCATCCCCAGCTCTTTGTGACTCCATGGACTGCAGCACACCAGACTTCCTGGTCCACCACCATCTCCTGGAGCTTGCTCAAACTCATGTCCATCGAGTCGGAGATGCCATCAACCATCTCGTCCTCTGTCATCCCCTTCTCCTCCTGCCTCAATCTTTCCCAGCATCAGAGTCTTTTCCAGTGAGTCAGTTCTTCGCATCAGGTGGCCAAAGTATTGGAGCTTCAGCTTTAGCATCAGTCCTTCCAATGAATATTCAGGACTGATCTCCTTTATGATGGACTGGTTTGATCTTGCTTACCACAGCCCTTATCACACTGTGTGGTAACAGTGTGTGAGTCTACTTTGCAGGTTGTAGCAAACACATTTCTTTCTTTCTTTGGCTGCGCTGGGTTTTAGCTGCAGCATTCAGGATCTTCGATCTTCATTGTGGTATGCTGGATCTTTAGTTTTGGCCTTTGAACTCTTAGTTGCAGATCTAGTTCCTTGGTCAGGGATGGAAACTAAGCCCCCTGCATTGGGAGCAAATAGTCTTAGACACTGGACCACCAGGGAATTCTCACATAAATCTCTTACTTTCTACCTATCTCCATCATCCAACACAGTTCTTAACACATAGTAGGTCCTCAATAAATATCTTTTGAACGAATGAATGAAGACTGGATCTACACAGCTCACTTCCACTCACGCTTTATAACCCAGGTCCATCACCTTCCCCACTCACCCCTCAGTAGTGAGTCCTTTCCATCAAAGACCATCATGGCCCTGGGCACAGACCTCAGTCAGAGCATGTATGTTGTGTGGCAATGGTGTGAACCATCTCCACTAGACTCTGCATGCTTCATGGCAGGACAGTGTCCTCATCAATTTCCTGAGAGTGGAGAAGCAACAGGGTTTCCCTGCTTCCAAAGGTCATGCAGCAAATTATGACGAAGACAGACTAAGTTTTCATCTGATTTGGGGGTTTAGGCCTGGTTTTGTTTTTATGGCTATTACCTTCAACAAGCAGGGGCACCTGCCATTTGTTCTCACTCCCCTCTGCTGCAGCAGGGGCCCCAAAAAGGCCTTGCCAGAAAAAAAATTTTAAACTCTAGGGTTTACAACCACAAACCATCGCTTGGTGATAACTACTCATGCAACCATTTAAGGGTGTTAGGTCCCATAACGTGTGAGTGAGGCTGTTAGAGTTTCTGGTATGTGTGAGGAATGTGTGTGTGTGTGCGTGCTCCGACTCCTGTTTCCCTCCACTAGCCCCTCTGTGTACTCACTTCCTTCAGAGGAAGGGACTTGATTATCCCTTCTGTAGTAATACCATATAGTATTATTTCTTAAACACATGTGCCAGATGCTGTTGTAAGCATTTTACTTGTGTTAACTCAATCCTTCAGAGACCCTTTGACAAGGTGTTAGCATACCCATTTTAGAGAGGAGAAGACTAAGGCACCCAGAGATTTAGTAACTCACCCAGGAATGAGCAGAGGAGGCAGGATTTGGACCCAAGCAGTTTGCCTCTAGCTCATGACCTTATTTATCTACTATATATTATATGGAAATTTGACAGGAAATATATTTATGATTCTTTTGATTGAGGATACTAACAGCCATAAAACATTGTCACATTGAGTATGTCAATATCTGTAAGTAAAACGGCAGATTGTTACCAAAACCTCCCATCTCCTCTGACTCAGATCAGAGCATCCTCAACCCCAAACTCTGCAAAAAGCCTTGTAACCCTTTTCCTTGCAGGTGTTTAATCCTACTTTCCCATCTCCCACAGCACTTTCTTGAGATAAGCAGTCTTGCTTAGTTCTCCATAAGTGGAGAGCCTTCTTACCTGCTTTTTTTTTCTTTTTATTTATTCGTATTTTTACAACGTTGTGTTAGTGTCTGCTAACAACACTGTGAATTAGTCATATGCATACATATATCCCCTCCCTCTTGAGCCTCCCTGTCACCCTCCCATCCCACCCCTCTAGGTCACTGCAGAGTACCAACCTCATTTTACACAGGGTCGTGTATATATGACAGTGCCACTCTCTCAATCTCCTCTCCTCCCCCTGCTATTTCCACAAGTCCTTTCTCTCCATCTGCACCTCTATTCCTGCCCTGCAAATAGGTTCTTCTTTTCTTAATCACAGATCTCTTAACTGCTAAGTTACTTTTCTTCCATTTTCCTGATGACAATTTGGAGACTTTCTAAGTTTTACAGGCTCTCTTGCTAAACATTATTCACTGTGTCTAATAGTATAGCACACATCTTATCTCTAAGAGTTCATATATGTTTGAGTACACTCCACCCAACTTGCAATCAAACCAGAGCACTGTGGCTCACAGGATGGTTACAGAAGTTAGCAAGCTCTATTGTTAACTGGTTTAACACAATGTGGTCATACGTATTTATCCATTATGAGACAGGCTATTTTAAAATAAATGTTTCAAAGGATAAATAAATTTTTTTCATACAGTTTGAATACTATCTGACCTTTTAGAAAGTGATTTAGAAAGAGCTCCTTCCCATATGTAAACTTTTCTTCCTTTTATAATCTAAAGCCTGTGGCCTCATTTCCCCATTTCATTTTATCTCACAGTTTTCCTTTATCTTTTCTGTTTTTTCACTTAATCTTGGACTGGAGCATTTTTGAGCATTTCATTCAATCTCCTATCTAATATTTGTTGGATGTCTTATTTTTCCTCTGGGGTGCTGGAATACACTTATGGAATATGTTTCCTTAGATAACGTGTTAACAGGAAGGGAATCCTATTTAAAGGGAAAATGTTTAGATACTTTTTTCAAGACCAATAGTGTATTCTGGCTCAAAGAACCTCCATATGAATATCATTCGACTATTTGCTCAATCAGTATTTTTTGAGTACCTACTAAAGCTGGAATCATGCCAGGCACTGGGGAAATGAGATAAAAGCACAATCTTATCTTCAAAGAATTCATAGTGTAGGGTAAGAGAGTAGCTATTTTTAAACAATAAGAATGCAGTATATAGGTGCTGTAACGCAGATATACACTGGAGGGCAAAGGAGTAAAAGGAGAATTTATGTCCTCGTGGTGGCTCCAGAAAGATCACCCTGCAAAAGGATCACAGGACGTCAGGATTGGCCAGTTATTTTCATTGCAGAAAGAAACATAGTTGGGTTTGAATTCTAGAACTTTAATTCAGAAGGAAAAAGGAGTAAACGTTTTTCAGATAAGGCTATAAGATCATGTTGGCATTATATTATCTAACATATCTTATGGAACTTTAAATTTCAATTATTTAAAAATTATATATTTCAAATTTTAGAATGTTTCAATTTTTTAATGTTTCTGTTGTCGTTTGGTGGATACAACCTATTTATTTTTAATTGAGGTGAAATGTACATAAGAGTGAAATGTACTCATCTTAAGAATACAGTGTTATGAGTACGCTAATAATACATCCTTGTAACCAGCACAAAAATTGGCTGTATAGAACTTTTCCATCATTCCACAGAATTCTCTCAAGACCTCTAACAGGCACCAGGCTCAACAGGCAATGACTGATCTGAAAGTTTTGTCTGTTCTATTTATTTAACAGATATAGGGCTATTCAGATGTTCTGTTGTGCCAGTTTTTAATATATTATGTTTTTTCAATATTTCCAATTGTTTTAAGTTGTTGAATTCATTGGCATGATGTTAAGTATAATATTACTTTATTATTCTATTAATATCTATATGACCTCTGGTGAGGTCTCCTTTTTATTCTTAATGTTGGTAATTTGTGTTTTTTTCCCTTCATAAATCTTGCTAGGGGATTAAATGTTACTTCTCTGTTTTCTATTTTATTGATTTCTGCTTGCAAGTATTTCCTTTCTGTTACTCATTTTGGGTTTAGTTGGCTTTTCCCCTCAGCTTTTAAGACCTTATTTTCCTCCAATGAAAATACAAATATTTAAAATTCCCTCTAAGTACTGCTTTAGCTGTATATCCAACAAATTTTGACATTTTTTGTCCCTAAATAACTCAGGTGAAAGTATTTTTTAAATTCCCTGTGATTTCTTTTTTGACATATAAGTTATCTAGAATCATGTTGTGTGGGTATGTTGTGAGGGTGTTTCTACAAGAGAGTAGCATTTGAATCGGGAGCTGAGTAAAGCAGATGGCTTTCCCCACGGTGAGTGGACCTCATCCAATCCACTGAGCACCTGAATAGAATAAAAAGGAAAGTAACCACTTGAGCTGAGTTATTGATCTTCTCCTGCCCTTGGTGCTCATGATTCTTAGGCATTCAGTCTCAGTCTAGAGTTTTTAACATTGGTCTCTGGTTCTCAAGTCTTTGAAGGACATCACTATTTTTTGGGGGGGTCACCAGCTCACAGACAGCAGATCAGGGCCTTCTCAGCCTCCATAATCATGTGAACCAATACCTTATACTAGAATCCTTATCTATCTGTCTGTCTATCTGTCTGTCTGTTTATCCATTTACCCACTTATCTATCCTATTGGTTCTGTTTCTTTGGAGAACTTTCACTAATAAAGTACCTATTTTATACACATTTGTATATGTGTATAAATATGTATGTATTTGTATTCTGCAAATACTAAGTGCAATACCCTGTAAGTATCAGTTAGATCAAGTTGGCTGATAATATTGTTCAAATCATTTAATCCTTATTCATTTTTTTGTTTGTTTTGTTTCATTCTATCAGTTACAGAGAAGGGTGTTAAAGTCTTCAACTATGATTATGGATTTGTGTATTTGTCCTTTAAATTCTAATTTTTGCTTCTGGTACTTAGAGCTTTTTTAGTCCCATAGATATTTAGATTATTTTATGCCTTCATGATGAAATGACCGTTCATTAATAAAGAGCTGTTACTCTTCACCTCTGATCATTTTCCTTGACTTGACGTTTATCTTGTATGATGGTATGAACAGCAGCTTCCTTAGATTTATTTGACCTGTCTTTTTACTTTCAATTTCTTTGGTCCTTTAAAACACATCATGTGCAAACAACATGTAGTTGAATCTTGCTTTTTATTTATCCTTGCAATCTCTTCCCTTTCAGTGGATTAGCCAGTTCATTTACACTTAATGTAATTATTGAATTGGTTGAATCTAAGTCTTTTATCTTGCTAGTTGTTTTCTATTGTCCTGTCTTTTCTCTCCTCATATTCTTCCTTTTTGTTCTTTGTTTTGTTTAATGAAACATTTTTAGCACTCTATTTTATTTAATTTTAAAGAATCGGAAGAGTGGATACATTCATTTATTTAACAAATAACTGTAAAGCTTCTTACGCCTGCCATTGAGCCTGGTGTTATATACAACAGTGAATAAAGCGAATCTTTCTGCATCTATTGAACTTATAGGATAGCAACTCTAAGATGATTAGCACTCTATTTTAATTGAATTCCTCTATTGGTTTTAAGTTATACATTTGTGTATTTTTTTTTCCAGTGCTTTCTCACATTCTCCAGCTAAACTTTCTTCCATAATGCAAATATTTCATGTGCTTTTTCAATATAAGAGCTTAATATGTGACTATTAAGACCTTGACATGTGGCTAGTAGAACTGAGAAACAGAATTTTAATTAATTTTAAAGTTTAAGGTTTAGTCACTCGTGGTTTTTGTACTGTTGCTCAGTCACGTCCGACTCTTTGTGACCCCATGGACTGCAGCACGCCCGGTTTCCCTGTCCGTTATCAGCTCCCGGAGCTTACTTAGACTCATGACCATCAAGTTGGTGATGCCATCCAACCATCTCAACCTCTGTCATCCCCTTCTCCTCCTACCTTCACTCTTTCCCAGCATCAGGGTCTTTCCTAATGAGTTCGGCTCTTCGCATCAGATGGCCAATGTATTGGAATTTCAGCTTCAGCATCAGTCCTTTGAATGAATATTCAGGACTGATTTCCTTTAGGATGTACTGGTTTGACCTTCTTGCAGTCCAAGGGGCTCTCAAGAGTCTTATCCAACACCACAACTCAAAAGCATCAGGTCTTCTGCGTTCAGCCTTCTTTATGGTCCAGTTCTCACATCCATACATGACTACAGAAGCCTTTATTGGCAAAGTAATGTCTCTGCTTTTTAATACGCTGTCTAGGTTTGACCTCTGTATAGGATGACACATTCTTATCACTCTTTTTTATTTTTAAATATTTCTTTAAAGATCAAAGACTGTGTTGTTTTTTTTTTAAATTATTTATTTGGCTGTGCCAGATCTTAGTTGGAGCATGCAAGATCTTTACTTGCAGCATGCAAACTCTTAGCTTTAGCATGTGGAATCTAGTTCCCTGACCAGAGATGGAACCTGGACCCCCTGCATTGGGAGCACGGAGTCTTAGCCACTGAACCACCAGGGAAGTCCTCCATCCTTATCATTCTACTTAGAGTTAACCACCTCATGTAAAATATAAGAACTTCATAATATTATCACTTAAACTCTACTCTCTTTGTTATTGTTTGTCATATATATTCACTACTACATGAGTTAAACCCCCTACAATATATTTGTCTTCCAGCAGTCTTTTGTCACTTAAATAAGTTATGAGAAAGAGAGAAGGCAGTCCTTCATGCTTATACACCTGCTTGCATTTCCACTGCTGTTCCTCCTGTAGTGGTCTTGATCCTGGTGCTCCCTCCCTCCAGGGCAGGCTTCCTCTTGCTGTCATTTCCCATCATCCTCAAAAACTTTTCTGTTCCTGTTTCTTATAGTTCACAGTTAATTATTCCAGCATCCATTTATCTGAAAATTAATAACATTATTAATATTAATAAATTATCTTAATATTATTTATTCTTATAGTTCACAGTGAATTATTCGACCATCCATTTTTCATTTTTGAAAGATATTATTACTGCATTTATAATTCTGGGCTAACTAGTACTTTTATCATCTTCATGATGACAGTCCGCCTCTTCTGGCCGCCATTGTTTCTAGTAAGAAGGCAACTCCCACTCGCAGTGCTGTTCCCCTCTAGGTAACTGGCTTTTTACTCTTTATCTTTGGTTTCCAGTTTTTTGACTGTGACATACCTAGGTGTGGTATTTGAATTTATTCTGGTTGGATTTTGTTGATTATACAATGTGTAGGCTGATGTCTTCTGCCAAATTAGAAGAGTTTTCAGTCATTGTTTCTTCAACTTTTATTCTACTCCATTCTCTTTCATATTTTTTTACTAGGACCCAAATTACATACACAAACACACACAGATATATACATGTGTGTGTACATATATATATATATATAGGTACATATATGTTTATATATGTGAGTGAGTGAGTAAATGAAAGTTGCTCGGAGTCTGACTCTTTTCGACCCCATGGACTGTAGCCCACTAGGCTCCTCTGTCCATGGAATTATCCAGAAAAGAATACTGGAGTGAATAGCCATTCCCTTCTCCAGGGAATCTTCCCAACCCAGAGATTGAACACAGGTCTCCTGCCTTGCAGGCAGAGTCTTTACCATCTGAGCTACCAGGGAAGCCCATATGTGTGTATAAAACTTTTTACTTCTAATATATCCATTTGGTTTATTTCTTTGCTGATACTCCCCATCTGTTTACTCAAGATACTCATCCTCCTCTGTTGACTCTTAAGTATATTTATAATAGCTGTTTTAAAGAACCCCATCTGCTAATTCTAATATTTGGGTCCTCTTGGATTCTGCTTTTATTGACTGCTCCTTTTCTTGATTATGGGTCACATTTTCCTGCTTCTTCACATCTCTAATATTTTAAATATTATTCTTGAATATTGTTACAAGTGAGTTATGGAGAGTCTGGATTATTTTATCTTCCTTTAAAGGGTGTTGAGGTTTCTTCTATCAGGCTGTTAAATTACTGGCAAATCCTCTTGATCTTGTCGGGCTTTGTTTTATTATTTGTTAGTACAGTTCTGTTTCAGTTTTGTCCTTACTCCTGGGCGTGGCCCTTTCTCTGGGGCATGGTATTTCCTCCTAAGGTGTGGCCTCTTTGGAGTTTCAGTTGAACACATTAGGTGCTTAGTAAGGCTGTGCCACTGTGTCTGAGCCAACATTCTCATGTTTCCAGTACTACGTGGCCTATGATATCTCGCCCCAGCTCTCTTACTTGCGTGAGCCCATTCTCAGGGCTCAGTTCAGTTCAGTTCAGTCTTTCAGTCGTGTCCGACTCTTTGCGACCCCATGAATCGCAGCACGCCAGGCCTCCCTGTCCATCACCAGCTCCCTCAGTTCACTCAGACTCACGTCCATCGAGTCAGTGATGCCATCCAGCCATCTCATCCTCTGTCGTCCCCTTCTCCTCCTGCCCCTAGTCCCTCCCAGCATCAGAGTCTTTTCCAATGAGTCAGTTCTTCATGTGAGGTGGCCAAAGTACTGGAGTTTCAGCTTTAGCATCATTTCTTCCAAAGAAATCCCAGGGCTGGTCGCCTTCAGAATGGACTGGTTGGATCTCCTTGCAGTCCAAGGGACTCTCAAGAATCTTCTCCAACACCACAGTTCAAAAGCATCAATTCTTCGGTGCTCAGCCTTTTTCACAGTTCAACTCTCACATCCATACATGACCACAGGGAAAAACCATAGCCTTGACTAGACAGACCTTAGTCAGCAAAGTCATGCCTCTGCTTTCGAATATGCTATCTAGGTTGGTCATAACTTTTCTTCCAAGGAGTAAGCGTCTTTTAATTTCATGGCTGCAGTCACCATCTGCAGTGATTTTGGAGCCCCCCCCCCAAATAAAGTCTGATCTCATGAAGTCTGATTCTGCACACTGGCAGTAGGGAAACACTCACTAAGTCTTCTTTGTCACCCTCCTCTGAACAGCTTCTTCCTTTTTGATATCCTGCCTTACAAATTCCAGGGGCCATGTATATTCTAATCTCTGTCTGTACCCCTTTTGTTCAGCAGAACATGCATATCCCTTTGGATTCTACTTCCTTATCATTCTATTGGTGTCCCCAGGCAGAGAACTGAAGAAGATGTGGAGCTCTTGGTGTGTTTCCCTTCTCCCAAGTACCATAGTCCTACAGTGTTTACTGCCAAGTGCCAGAGATCATTACCTCAGATATTAACGGTGGTTTTCAGTGGAGGGCCAGCCGAGTGCCAGTCACTCTGTAGGGCCAGAAGTGGGCGTCCTCTTCTGCATGTTTTGGTACAGTATGTGCACCTTAATAAAATACTAGAACAAAAGATCACTTTCCTTTTTTTCACGTAAAGATCTTTATTTCATTTCTATGTCAGGGCACTGTTCTTGATGATTATTATGTATTATTTTTAAAAAAATTTTATTAGAGTATAATTGCTTTACAGTGTATTAGTTTCTACTTACGATACAGTGAGTCAGCTATACATATATCTCCTCTGTTTGGGATTTCCTTCCCATTTAGGTCACCCCCGAGCACGGAGTAGAGTTCCTGTGCTACACAGTAGGTTCTCATTAGTTACCTATTTTATGTATAGTATCAATAGTGTGTGTATGTCAATCCCAGTCTCCCAGTTCATCCCATCCTCCCCCTTCCCTCTTGGTATCCATGTTTGTTCTCTTCATCTGTGTCTGTATTTCTGCTTTGTAAATAAGATCATCTATACCAGTTTTTCCTCAGATCCCATATGATTATTATTTATTCTTAATCAAACCTCAATATCATTACTTTGTTGAAGTTCCTTTAAATTATTATAATTACCACTTCTAAACCATAAAGATCAATAATTAACATTAATATCTGTGAGACTCATTATAGTGCTTATCAAACATTGAAAAGACATTTTTAAGATATTAATACAAACTATGACTAGAACAAAGTATATTCTAATGTCCCCCTATTTTAAAAAATGGGATATAAAACAATTATGAGACAATAAAATGGTGTATATAAACCTTGCTGTTCACTGGCACAAAATCCAATTTGTAATTTTGTTAAAAATGACAAAAATAACCTTTTTCACTGGTTGTAATTTGACTGGCACATCAAAGTAAATGCTCGAAACAAATTTTCCCAACACTGAATTTCTAAGAAACTGATATAAATCATCCATTGTATATTAATTTATGTTTTATTATTTAACAAAACATATGCAAGTGATATAATGATACAACTGTTTGTATAACTCAATTAGAGAGATAAGATATGTTGAGTCTGTAGTTTACTTGAGACTAGAGCCCACTCTGAGGAGCTCTGGCCCCACATTCTGAAGACGCAGGAAATGTGTAATAAACAGCATGAGAAATGCCTGACTTCTGGTTCGGCTCCTCATCTGTAAAATAGGTTTGATCTAAAATTCTCAGGCGTGCCTTCCAGACCAAAGGACCCATCCTTTTTGTGTTTGTATTTTTACTTTCTGACCATCTTCTTATTACAATGTGATACTTTTGTCTATCATCTTAAAATGTTCACTCTATACATTTATTTTCATCTCAAAGTAATGATAGCTGTATTTCTGGGTGGTTATTAACATTCATTGAATACTTATAAATGTGAACAAAAAACAAACCTGTGGCAGAATGCCAGGTAATTTTAAAACAAAAAAGAAAACAGTCACCCCATAAATATAATGCCCTGAGTCTCCGATGGCTCTTACAAAAATGGACCCAAACTCAGAGAAATAGCTTGTCCGTTTACATGGAAATATAGACTCTGGAATGATATCACTGCCTGCCATCAGTTATCTCAAACTGAGTCCAAGTTTTTAAAGTCATTTCCTAACTAATGTTAACAAGCCCAGGTGTTTCCTGATTTCAGTTGTTCAGACTCTCAAAAAAAAAAAAAAAAAAAAGAGAGTAAGGCAGGGAAATGTGTAAAATTCCTTTGCTGGCTTCCTTTCGCCCGTACTGAACCCAAGTTTCATCTTCCTACTATGAGTGGTTTTTGTGTTTCCCTGTCCATTTAACCCATGAGCTTGTTTTTCTCCCTACTTGTGATACTCATCAGAAGTCTCTTTTGTTTTTCTCGTTACCAGTGTTATTTTTTTCCAAGTTTTCCTCCATACTTAAAATCTCAGTATGAGTGATTATATATTTTGGGTTGTTTGGGGTTGTAATCACTGCATTTATTCTTTAAAAAAATTTTTTTCTACTTTTTATTTTAATATTGGAGTATAATTGCTCTACAGTGATACATATGTTAGTTTCTGCTGTATAATGAAGTGAATCAGCTATGCGTATACATATGTCCCCTCCCTCGTGAGCGCTATGTGTGTACGTATGTCCCCTCCCACGTGAGCTCCCATGCTGCCCCTCTGGGTGCATTACAGTGCACAGCTGAGCTCCCTGTGCTGTATAGCAGCCCCCTACTAGCTATTTTACACATGGTGGTGTATATATATCATTGCTATTCTCCAGATCTGTCCCACCCTCCTCTTCTCCCTCTGTGTCTACACGTCCACTCTCTATGTCTGTGTCTCTATTCCTGCCCTGCAAATAGGTTCATCTGTACCATTTTTCTAGATTCTATCTATATGTATTAATACACAGTATTAGTTTTTCTCTTCCTGACTTACTTCACTCTGTGTGACAGACTCTTCGTCCACCCACATCAATTGTTGTTGCTCAGTTGCTAAGTCTTGTCTGACTCCTTGCAGCCCCATGAACTGCAGCATGCCAGGCTTCCCTGTCCTTCACTGTTTCCCAAAGTGTGCTCAAACTCATGTCCATTAAGTTGATAATGCCATCTAACCATCTCATCCTCTGTCGCCTTCTTCTCTTTCTGCCCTCAGTCTTTCCCAGCATCAGGGTCTTTTCCAGTGAATCAGCTCTTTGCATCAGGTAGCCAAAGTACTGGAGCTTCAGCTTCAGTATCAGTCTTTCCATTGGATATTCAGGGTTGATTTCCTTTAGGATTGACTGATGCGCAACTATATTTGAACTCAGAGAATGTGTCAAAAATTCTGCCTCTGACTGAAGAGCCTCTGCAGGTGCTGAGATTGAGGCCCTGGTCGTGAGTACCAGTTCCTCAGCCCAGGCGGACAGATGGCATAGAGTGTGAAGCAGCCAGAATGAGGTAGGGGAAGGGAAAGTGAACAACAGGGTAAGGCAGAACTGATAACATTTATATAATGTGCATTAACGTGCAGTTCTCATTTAATTCTGTGTTATTATGTGACTTCTTTAAGGTCATCTAGCCACTTTAGAGGATGCAAACCTGTCTTTGAATGCGTTTGTCCCTTATGTCTGGGCTTCTTGAACTGGAGTATAAAAGAATCACCTGAGATTGTTAAACTTTACTGAAAATGCCACTTCCTGGGCTGTCCCACTCCCTGTTTCACCCTAAAAATCATGGCCAGAAGGTCTGAATTGCACTTCTCTCGCCTGTTGGCTTCTAGAGCTAAATTTATATGGATGGTATAGTGGTTATTTTCCATTAAATTATTAGAAAGCAAACAGTACCTTGATTTAGTATAAAGTAGTTACCTTTTCTAGTATCTAAAAAAAGTTTGCTAACTTTCTGTGTTCTAAACAAATGCCTGGATTCAGAGTTTTAAAAAGGGCAAAGGGGAAGCTGCTGCTGCTGCTGCTGCTGCTAAGTCACTTCAGTCGTGTCCGACTCTGTGTGACCCCATAGACGGCAGCCCACCAGGCTCGCCCANGACTGTCTCTTATACACATCTAGATGTGTATAAGAGACAGCTGCTGCTGCTGCTGCTAAGTCACTTCAGTCGTGTCCGACTCTGTGTGACCCCATAGACGGCAGCCCACCAGGCTCGCCCATCCCTGGGATTCTCCAGGCAAGAATACTGGAGTGGGTTGCCATTTCCTAAAGGGGAAGCTACTTGGGTGATTTTAATGTCCTCACATGACAAAATGATTGAGGCTGATGGGAAACTGTCACACTTTATTACCAAGATTTCAAGGATGGAAAGTCTTTTTTTATGCCTCCTTATTATGAACTATAAGCTCTTGGGAACAGGGGCCAAACTGCTTTTTCATTTCCAAGAACCAGAAGACGTTCAAGCTTCACTAGAAAGATGACAGGAAATGATTACAATTTGAAGGGGTTAAAGTCCACCTATCTGTGATTTGGTGTGGAGTTTTAATATTAACTAAAAAAATTTAAATTACTGAAATGTTCAGCAATTATAGAAAAGCAGAAAAATCACAAAATACAGATAAATGAAAAGAAGAAAAAATAATCCATAATAAACAACATTTATAAAGTTGCTTACCATGTTCCTGGCACTATTTCAAGGGCTTTACAAACACTTTCTATAGAGCTCACAGCAACCCACTTTACAGCTGAGAAAACTGAAGCGTAGTAAGAATAGGTAGAGCCTGAAATCACGCTGCTATAGGGGATAGGATCTGGGTGGAGGCAATCTGCCTCCAGAGACCATGTTTTCAAACTCTCCACTAGCCAGACTCTATTCTATAATCCATTACCCCAGATAACCATGCTCACACTTAGGGGTCTACGCTTCCAAAAATAAGTGCACGCACACATATGCATACACGTACAACATACACATGCACTCTTTACACTAAATAGGATCCCCGCTTTTTCCACTAATAGTACATTGTGAACTTCTATAATGGCTACTATAGTAAATAGTAACTGCTACATCCTGGCAAACTACTCTATTTAAAGTGAAGCTCCTCCCCCTCCCTTTGTACAACTAAGAAAAAGCATAGCCATGAAGGCCCAAGTGATCTTCCTATTAAGATTACTTGACTCGGCAAAAGCTGTTCCATGTACTAAAGTGTATTACTATCTATTATTCAACTCCAAGGCTGAAAGGACATGTAAAGGCTGTTACACGTGACCTAAAGGCAATTCTTGAGGGCTCTGAAAACCCTGAGTATGCTGCCCAGTGACCAGAATGGAATACTGATTAGATGGTCACTGACTCAACCTGAGAATGCCATCGATGAGACATAAGAGAAAACCCAGCAAAGGGCAAAAGAAAGATACCATCAGAGCAAAATAATTATTTTCCTCTCACAGATTTCTTACACAACCCATAAAATCTAATAACTTGCTTGCCACTTAATAACCCCTTGGTTTGTTAATGGACTAGAACAAAATGATAGAAGTTAATGGAACAACCTGACCATTAGCTACAGTAATAATAGGTTTAGAGAAAAGTATTGCTATTTTAAACCATATACACTTGCTTTCTATTACTAATGCTTTTTTAGAAATATTAAAATATTAAGAAACATACTAAAATGAAAAGTTATAGTAAGTTCTGTATTCAGAATTAAGGAATTTTAAATTCTTTTAGCTTCAAAAGATATTTTTGTCTCATTTGGTGACATGCTACTGTAGGTAGTAATTATAGAAGTAGATACAAAGAAATAATTAAAGTTACTAAATGCAGATTCGCCTTCAGTTCAGTTCAGTTCAGTTGCTCAGTCGTGTCCGACTCTTTGCGACCCCACGAATCACAGCACGCCAGGCCTCCCCGTCCATCACCATCTCCCGGAGTTCACTCAGACTCACGTCCATCGAGTCCGTGATGCCATCCAGCCATCTCATCCTCTGTCGTCCCCTTCTCCTTCTGCCCCCAATCCCTCCCAGCATCAGAGTCTTTTCCAGTGAGTCAACTCTTTGCATGAGGTGGCCAAAGTACTGGAGTTCCCCTATTTATCTCTTATTTTATATGAAGGTATGTCTTTTTAAAAAAATCTACCAGATTGTAATCTAGGCCAAGGACTTTTATGAATCTGTTTTTTAACAGAATGCCTGTAAAGTTTTCCAGGGTTCCATACTACTATTAGGATTGTAAGAGGTGGCTCAGTGGTAAAGAATCTGCGTCAGTGCAGGAGATGTGGGTTTGATCCCTGGGTCAGGAAGATCCCCTGGAGCAGGAAATGGCAACCCACTCCAGTATTCTTGCCTGGAAAATTCCATGGACAGAGGTGCCTAGAGCCTGGTGGGCTGCAGTCTGTGGGGTCGCACAGAGTTGACATGACTGAGCAACTGAAAATGCACATACTACTACTAGGAAAGGCTCTTGGGTGATGTAAAAGTTTCAACTGAAAATACTCTAATGGGTAGATTCGAGTAGGTGAGTTCCCTGGTGGCTCAGAGGTTAAAGCGTCTGTCTCTAATGCGGGAGACCTGGGTTCGATCCCTGGGCCGGGAAGATCCCCTGGAGAAGGAAATGGCAACCCACTCCAGTATTCTTGCTTGGAGAATCCCATGGACTGAGGAGCTTGGTGGGCTGCAGTCCACGGGGTCACAAAGACTGAGTGACTTTACTGACTGACTGAGTTATGTCGAAAGTAAACCAGCCATGGGAGAGATTTGTGTTTGTTCCGTTTATATTCAGAAAATATTTAAGTTTAGTGGAGTTTCCTGTTAGAAAACAATGGCAGAAATGTCTTACTGAGTTATTACTCCCGATCACCAGGCAATGTTTAGGCAACCTGACTGCTTTTTAAAGGGCGTATTGCTTTGATGTTTGCTCCTCTGTTCTGAGATCAGTCCCTGGAAGGCTGGTCTTTTGAGGAAGGCTGAGGAAGTGTGAAAGCTGAGCCAGTCTACTCCATCCGCTCTTTAGGACTTTGCCCCTCAGCCTCCCTTTCCCTTATTCCCTCACTCAGCACGGGCTGTTCATCCACTGAGACAGAGACTGTTGGCGTTAGGACCCTGTGGCTCTCTGAGGACCTCACTACTCTGACTTCCTCCCAGACTCCTCCCACCCCACCCTCTCTTCTGACTTGGCCTCTGTTTCTTCTTCCATGTCATTGAAGATTTTCCTTTTATCCTGGTTTCAGAAGCTTCACAGTGATGTGTTTAGGTGTGGGTCTTTATTGCTTCATTCTGCCTAGTACACTGTGTCCTTTCAATAGGAGACTCATGTCTTCCTTCCATTCTGAGAAATGTTACTATCTCTGTGATGTATCTTACCTTTTTCTATGCTTTATGGAACATGTATAAGGACATTGTGGCCCACCTTTGCCACATTATATGTGCCTTTATGCATATACCCTTTTACATACTTACCTTTGCATATTTAAAAATGGATGAGAGGCAGCACTGCTATAACCGCTGCCCTGTGTACCACTCGCTTCTGCCTGCTAAGAATCTCCAACTTCCTCCTCTCTGTACTCAGTGTATTTAATAGTTTTCATTCCTATTGTGCAATAAAACCACCTGGGATAGGGGTTAGGCATGCGTTTTTTGAAAAATGGGCCAAATCTTAGCTCTTTCATGTATTAAGTATGTGATACAATTCACTTAGCCATTCTGGCTCTCACTTAAATAGAGACAATAATACTTACATCCATGGTTGTCATGAGACTCAAATGAAATGTATGTCAAGTGCTTTGTTACAGTGCTGGTGAATACTTAATAAATGATACTATGGCAGTCAGAGTAACAGCTGAAATGTACCATATGTTTGACAATGTATCACATGCTTTGTATCAAATCATTAAATATTTTATCTTCAGAGCCCTCACAGATGAGTACATCATTATTCATTTGAAATGTATGTCAAGTGCTTTGTTACAGTGCTGGTGAATACTTAATAAATGATACTATGGCAGTCAGAGTAACAGCTGAAATGTACCATATGTTTGACAATGTATCACATGCTTTGTATCAAATCATTAAATATTTTATCTTCAGAGCCCTCACAGATGAGTACATCATTATTCATTTGTAAATTCTACATCTTAAGAACTGTTTTCTTTTATCCATGTTGCATTCCAGTCTTAATCCTTTGGTATACATATTTTATGTATTTCATGACATATTTATATTTCTTTCTTTAGATTTTTAAAATGTTATTCACTATTTTTTCCTATGTTGTTTATCATATGTCATTCTAATGACTATGTGATATTCCACTGAGTTGTTATTCTGTAATTTACTGAGTCATTTCACTATTGCTGGAAGGAAAGTTATGACCAACCTAGACAGCATATTAAAAAGCAGAGACATTACTTTGCCAACAAAGGTCCATCTAGTCAAGGCTATGGTTTTTCCAGTAGTCGTGTATGGATGTGAGAGTTGGACTGTAAAGAAAGCTGAGCACAGAAGAATTGATGCTTTTGAACTGTGGTGTTGGAGTAGACTCTTGAGAGTCCCTTGGACTGCAAAGAGATCCAACAAGCCCATCCAAAAGGAGATTAGTCCTGAGCATTCATTGGAAGGACTAATGCTGAAGCTGAAACTCCAATCCTTTGGCTACCTGATGCGAAGAGCTGACTCATTGGAAAGACCCTGATGCTGGGAAGGATGGAGGACAGGAGGAGAAGGGGCCGACAGAGGATGAGATGGTTGGATGGCATCACCAACTCAATGGACATGGGTTTTGGTAAACTCCAGAAGTTGGTGATGGACAAGGTGGCCAGGCGTGCTGCAGTCCATGGGGTCGCAAAGAGTGGACACGACTGAGCGACTGAACTGAACTGAACTGAACTGAGATAATGTAGTAGNACAGGAGGAGAAGGGGCCAACAGAGGATGAGATGGTTGGATGGCATCACCAACTCAATGGACATGGGTTTTGGTAAACTCCAGAAGTTGGTGATGGACAAGGTGGCCAGGCGTGCTGCAGTCCATGGGGTCGCAAAGAGTGGACACGACTGAGCGACTGAACTGAACTGAACTGAACTGAGATAATGTAGTAGGAATTGTATATAGAGAAGTCCAAAGTTATAGTGTGACTAAGACAAGAAAAAAGAATACAGTAATTCCCCTACATATGAACCTCAAGTTGCAAACTGTCAAAGATGCAACTGAGCATTCCATCCGTGTCAGGCATGAGGGAAATTGCAGCTTGCCTTCCATCCCCTATTGCTGATGCTCCTTTAGCTCTGCCATCTCTCATCTCCTTTCCCTCCTCCAGTCAGTAACTCTTCTTGCCTCTTCACTTGATGCCAGCCCCTGTATGCCAGCTGTTGTACTGTACTATTGTACTTTTTGAGGTATTGTACTGTAAGATTTAAAATGTTTTATTTTTGTGTTTGTTTTTTATGTATTACTTGTATGAAATTTTTATAGACCTATTACAAAGCAGTACTGTATAGCTGATTGTGTTAGTTGGGTACCAAAGTGTAATTTTATTGGACTTAACGAACATGCTCTCAGAATAGAACTCTTTTGGATGTAGTACATTTTACTGTAGTAATAAGTGGAGCAAAAACAAACCTCTAGTCTATTAAAAATAACCTATAATATATATTTTAAAGCAGTCTATACAGATATGTGCGGCTTCCCTTGTAGCTCAGTTGGTAAAGAATCTGCCTGCCATGCAGGAGACCCAGGTTCGATTCCTGGGTTGGGAAGATCCACTGGAGAAGGTAATGGCAACCCACTCCAGTATTCTTGCCTGGACACGCCCACGGACAGAGGAGCCCGGCGGACTACAGTTGCAAGAGTCGGACATGACTTAGCAACTAAACCACTACCGTACAGATATGCAAGTTCTACACTGTATTATGTACAAGCCACTGTTGATCAGGGTGGGATGCGTATCAAGAGTGAACTTCTTTCTCCCCTGCCTTCATTAAAACTCAGGAGGATCAGCTCTGCATAACAGCTGTCATGTAGCTAAGGTTTGTCTTGGCATCTAGTCCTTCCCTACAGGGCCTTTGCACTAGGTGCTGCCTATCGCCTGTCTAGTGTCCCCTCCGAGCCACCTAATGACACACAACATGGGCTGGAGACAATCAGAGTCTTCCCCAAGGCTGATTTAAAGACGCCAGCAGAGAAAATTCTCATTCTACTGGGGCTGTTAAACTAGAAAACCAGGCAGTCGAGGTTGTTGGAGACCATCTCCCTGGCTGTTGGCAGGCAAGTTTAGACAGCAGGCTAAGAGCCACAAGCATAGGTGCTTCTTAAGCTAAGGTCCATTTTTTCACCTATGCCTTGGATGGCATTCGCTCCTGCGGTCTCAGAACTGTGCAAACCCTCTCTTTTCCTGCACGGCTCTCCTTACTAAAAAGCCTTCCACCTGCTGAGTCCATCTTCCTCCTCAGTTCTCACTCTCCTCACTTCTCCAGCCAAATGTCGTGAAAGAGTATCTACACTCACTCTCTTCACTCTTATTTTTCACCTCAACCTACTCTAAACAGGCTTCCACATTTACCCTTCTACTGAATCGGCTCAAAGATTACTCAGGAACTGTCCAACTCCACAGGCTTTCTTTAGTCTTGTTTACTTAATCCCTTAGCATCCTCTGACCTAGCTGACCTTTCCTTCCTGCCTGAGAACTTTTGAGTTGGTTTCCACAATAACTGGAAAACACATCCTCTTGGGTTTTCTCTCACTTCTGCCTGCCGCTTCTCAACCCCATTGTCTGCCTCTCCTTTGCCTGTAGATGTTGGGGTTTCTGGAAGTCTGCAGCCTAAGCCTCTTCTTTTTCTCAAACCACATTCTCCTCCTATCTTTTCCTGTAATGGAGCTCGCGCCCACTATTTTAGCTTTGGTTGTGATTTCTGTACTAATGGCTTCTCCGGTTATACCTTTACTCCCGACTCTACCTCTGACCTTCCCAACCACATAACTGCTTGCCCACTTTGGATTTCCACTTACATGTATCAGAGGGATATCAAACCTGCCGTGTTTCGAACTGACTCTTCACCCTCCTCCACAAATCTGCTGCTCCTCCCCTGGTGTTTCCTAATCACTCATGGCTCTGTCATCCACACAATTGCTCAAGTCCATTTCCAGCATGCTTCTTTTAGCACTTTCCTCTTCCTCATTCCCTTCTTTCCATCCATCACTGAGACCTGCCACTCTCCGTCTCAGTTCCACCTCCTTAGCTTTATCACCGTCACATCACCCAAGTCTGTCACCATCCTCTCCCTTCTAGATTTCAGCCACAGCCTCCTCACTGGTGTCCCCACGCCCGTGCTGGCTCCTTCCAGTCCATTTTTTGCACAGCTCCAGAGAGAGAATTTAAAACCTCAATCTCATCCTGCCCTGGCTCTGCTTAACAGCCTTCCAGAGGCTTCCAGCTGTTCATAGTTAAGGTCCAAAGACCCACCAGTCTGGTTAGTCTTGGCCCCCGACCCACCTTTACAGGCTCTTTTCAGCCACTTGCCCCTCCAGCCACATGGAATTCTCCTGGTTCCCCAAACAGGACAAACTGTTTTCTCAGGAACTCTGAATAAATAGATCCTTCTGCTGTGAATTTTTTAGGTACCCCTTCTCTGATTAGCCTCCCCTCAACCCTCCGGTTACATTATCCCAAGATACCTTGGTCTGTTCCTCCACTTCACCCTCTATTTATTGTTCTTCCTCTCTTGTGGGACTGTTAAGCCCCAGGAGGGCAGGCACCATGGCTGTCCTGCTTACTGCTCTGCCACCACTGCCCACCTACGCCTGGCACTGACTGATAGGGCAAAAATGGAGTATTTGATGGCCTCACCACCTAACCCCAGGGCACCTGTGTAGCTGCCCAGCATTTGGGACTGTCTTCTCTTAGTGCTGAGATCCAATAGCAACAAATTCTTCAGTGGTTCTTAAAGCTAGAGTCCTACTCTTTGGAGGAGAGGATGACAAAGTTGACCCAAATGATCCCCTTGACCTTTTCCACTGGGGCCATACAGGAGCTCCCTGGATGTTGGAGGGCTTGCTTCGTGGCTCTGTCTAAAGCTAAGGTGTCATCTGGGCGATGTGCTACATCCCTGCCCCGTTCTTCTAAGGAAATGCTGTTTTTAAGACCGGCCTTTCCCTACCGACCATTGTTTTTTTCTGTTTTCATTCCACAGTGTGCCTAAGTGAAATGCTGAGAACCTCTTTTAGGTTGAGAGCCCCAAATAGGGCAGTGGGAAGAAGGGAATAGAAAGGCTGACCTGCTCCCAGGAGACTCAGAGTCGCCAAAGAGAATGTAATTAGGGATCTTAACGATGGCCTAGGCTTTATGGGAGACAAATTGATTGAGGTGGCCCTCAGGGAGTGAGGAGATCCCAGGGGACAAAAACTGCAGGAGCCCCGAGTGGAGAAGCAACTGGAGGCGGCCCCCTCTGACTCGCAAACAGAGCAACAGCCTAGACTGTTCCTAGAAGAGGCGATTACCTCGGCGCACGTGTACTGGGGACTGTGTCTGTGTGTGCGTGTGTGTTTGTGTGAGTGAACATCTTCTGCCCTGTCCTGTAGGGATGGGCCGACTAGGAACCGCCCCGCAGAGGAAGAGATTTAGTAGTCTCGGCCACGTCTGTCTTCAGAACCGACCTGTCCTGCTCTTTGTGCAACAAGACACACCTCTCCGAGGAAGGAGGCGGACATCATTACTACTGCTCTATTAAAACACACACACACACACTCACAGACACAACAACCGTGTAATTACTCTCCGCAGGAAAGGCGCACAACAGGATGGGCCCGAGCTGAACTCGGGATGAGCCATCCCTGTAAAGATTAGGAAAAGGAACCTCCCCGCCATGCACCCGTCTCCGGCCAGGGCCTCTCCCAGATGGTCAGGCTGGGTGGCCAGACCACCTCCTAGGGTGAGAGGGCGGGCGCGGGCGTCCCCCCGCCGCGCGGGTTCCCTGTTCCTTCTCCTATCCGGCTTCCAGCTCTCGCTGGGTCTGTCTCCCACGCCTCAGGTGTTTGCTGGGGCTGGGCCACAAGGCCTTCCCTTTTTGGCCTGCACCTGGGGTAACCTCCAGCCCCAAGCGCCCCGCCAGACCCTGCTGCAGCGAGTGCGCACGGAGCGGTGCGAATCGACCCGCGCGGGGCTCCCCGGGCGGCGTGCGCCCCGCCACTGCCCGAACGCAGGGCCGGGCTCCGGCTGCGCGCCACGCCCCCGGGCTTCGCACGGCGCGCGAGCCCTCGCGGGGTGTCTGTGAACTTGGAGCCGAGCGGCTCGAGGCTCCTGCCCGGGATGCGGCGGCAGCTGCTTCCTGGTTTGAAGCTCGCCGAGTGGGGGAGAGCGTGAGCCCGCGGAGGCGGGGGCCGGAGCCGGAGCCGGAGCGGGCGGAGGCGGGGGCAGGAGTCGCTGGAGGCTCGAGCTAACCGGACGGGTCGCTCCGGCTCTCCCGGGAGAGGCGCTTCCTGGCCCTGAAGAAGGGGCGAGTCCCGTGCGAGCCCCCGGGAGGCGCCGCGCGCTCGAGAGGGACGGTCGGGCGACCCCGGCCCGCTGAGGGCTCGGCGCCCGGCTCCCCTCCTTTCCACCTCGCGAGGGAGGGAGGGAGGGAAGGAGGGGAGGGACGGTCCGGCGGAGGAGGCAGAATGGCCAGTCGAGGGGGGCTTGGGCGCTGCTTTTCCCGGGAGCTGCCTCCACTCCAGCGGCCGCCGCGAGGGCTGGCCTGAGCGAGGGCTCCCCGCTCTCCGGCTGCGAGACCGCGCGGTCCCTGGGGCGGGACAGCGGCGCCGGCATGTCGTCCGGCACCATGAAGTTCAATGGCTACTTGAGGGTCCGCATTGGCGAGGCCGTGGGGCTGCAGCCCACCCGCTGGTCCCTGCGCCACTCGCTCTTCAAGAAGGGCTATCAGCTGCTGGACCCCTACCTGACGGTGAGCGTGGACCAGGTCCGCGTGGGCCAGACTAGCACCAAGCAGAAGACCAACAAGCCCACGTACAACGAGGAGTTCTGCGCGAACGTCACCGACGGTGGCCACTTGGAGCTGGCCGTCTTCCACGAGACGCCCCTGGGCTACGACCACTTTGTGGCCAACTGCACCCTGCAATTCCAGGAGCTGCTGCGCACGGCCGGCGCCTCGGACACCTTCGAGGGCTGGGTGAGTACCTGGACCCTCTCTTTGGTGTCCACTCCGCGCCTTTCCCTTCCTTCATTTTACACAACTTGCCTGGGACCCGCTTTCCCATCTTCCCAGGCTCCGCGGCTCAGGGAATTCCCTCCACTTTTGGTCCACGTCCAGGTGGCCCGTGGCACTGGTGATGCGACCGCGGTGGGTGAGCGAGGGCATAGCTGTGCCTCTAAGAAGCCATCCTGGATACGGTTCCTCTTGGAGATGGCAGCTTGTGCTAACGGGAAGTCGGGGGAAGGGGCGATCACCCCCTCCTCCCAGACTTTGAGTAAGGCGCCCCAACTCTCCGCACTCGGGTAATACAGGAAAGGCAAGGAAGGTGTGTTAGAAAAGTGACTTGCTTTGGATAAAGCTCTTTAAGCGTTTCTTAAGCGAAAGGCATGCATTCTCGCAGGTATTATTCATAATGTTTATGGATACGTGTTGGTTCAGCCGCTCAGACGTGCACACGTGTTTCAGCATGCACATCCATTACATCCCAGAGGTAAATAACCTACACTGGCAGGGATCGGAGTGCCTGGGTCTGCAGTTGGCAAAGTTTTGTTAAGCAGTTTTTCAAGGAGATGAGATTTACATGTGTTTGCAGGCAACTTCAGTTTCAGCCCAAGAGGTCTGATTCCTGCAGTTACTGTTTCTGCTGTTACTGGTCTTGAGAGTTTCCAGGGCTCCTCAGCAGTTTGTGAACCACCCCTGGTTTCTCACCTCACCTGCTTGTATTTCTGTGTATTGACAAGTAGTTGCCCGCAACTTCCTACTTGCCTGTGCTTTTCACATAGTTCCCATGAGGCAAAATGTCTGCTGCAAATAAATTAAAATGTCTAGAGACTCCACACAGTGCTAAAATGCATTTGCTTCCTAATCTTCAGACTGCCTTTGTGATGCAGGTGTTATCCTTCCCACAAGTACATGATGAAATGATAATTAGAATGAAGTGGTCTGGTTTGGCCAAATAAGTCCTTTGAAGACTCTTAGGAGTTTAATGATTTAAATTCTGGAGGATGTCAGTTTTGAGGCCAGAATGTGAATCAGTTTTGAAAACCCTCTTTGAAATTAACAAGTGGGGGGATCAGATGGATAATAAGAAAAACTCGTATAGATATTTATTTTACACTTTGAGGAATTGATACTTTTATCATATATGTTATAAAATTACAGCTGGCTTATGGAGTAGTCTCTTAAATAGGAGAAAAAACCATAACGACTGTTTAACTGTAACATCAAATTATATTGAGTTAATTTCCCTTCAGCTGAATTTACTTTGTGGAATTTAGAAGTGGACTGGAGAGGAATGGCCAAAATAGAGACTGACATTTTGTGAATTTCTGAATAGGAAGTAGAGATCAGTCTAGGAATCTGAATGTAATTATTAAATTAATATCTGATTAAGAGTTAGATTGGGCAAAGCTCTAAAGAACCGGGTTCTGAAATATAATGGTGCAGGCTGACCGATGGCCATTAGAAGCATGTTTTCCAAGAGAGATCCTAGACTGGTTTTCTTTGCCTGTAATCTGCACATTTGAATCACCTGAGGGACTTTTAAAAATCCCTACTTTTAAAGACTCTAGACGAGACTCTCTGGCTGTGGACACCAGCATCAGTATTTTTCGGCTCTTCAGGTGATCCCAATATGCAGTCAAGTTTGAGAACCTGTAGCCTAAATGAAGACCACAAGGTAAGGGCTGGAAGAAGCATAAGTATAGGAAGATTCAAGTTACTTGAAAAAGTGGGGTGCCTATTTAGATCTGCCTATTTTACCACTGGCTTTAGATTTAAATGTAAATTAAGTTTACATATCTTATTTGTCTGAATTAATTATATTTAGGTGTTTAATGTAACCCGGTAGTGGTGTTCTGAAAAATATGAGTGGTAGGATATATCAGCATTTAAATGACCTTGACATTGGTGATTTGTCAAACACTCATTCAGTGAGGAGGCAGAGTTTTTAAAATTCTTGGTATTTTGAAATTGTGATGATAGGGTAGATAAAAATAGGCAGTGAGTTTCCTTTAAAAAAATTTTTTTTGTTAAAATATTTGGAAATATATGGAATGCTTGTTTTTTAAATGATGCTCTATAGGTCTAAAGTGGTTTTGAAATTTAGAATTACAGAATTACTTATTTGTCCTTAGCATATTAAATTGAAATGCATAGTTTATTCAGAAAGCTATAAATGGAATAATTTACTCCCCGATAAATTTATTTTTTGCAACTGAAATTACAGATTGCTAAACAATGAAAATAAACTAGCAGTTTAATTCTTCCTAGATCAGGAGAAGAGACAAAAACAGAACATACCTTTACTATTAGAATAAAACAAAGTTGTTATGCTTTTTTGCTTAACATAGTTTCTAAGTATTAAGAAGATAGTCTTTGACATTGATTTTGTACCAGTTTCATTGATATTACCTTCTAAGCTTGATAAGAGAAAGAGATCTATTTTATGCAGCTATATTCCTATTACTGAGGAGGACGTGGCAACCCATTCCAGTATTCTTGCCTGGAGAATCCCACTAGATAGGGGAGCCTCCTGGGCTACAGTCCTAGGGTCGCACACGACTGAAGTGACTTAGCACACATGCACACATTCCTAGTACCAGGCACGGTGCCTGCTGTGGATTAGGCAATCAACCATTTCTTTCCTAACTACATTTATTTCATTTAATTTGCATTATATCCAAGGAGGTAGTGAGATATGACAGCTAAAGAAGTTCTTAAATGGAAATTCAGTGTTAAACTCTTCAATTAGAAAAGATTTCAAAGACCTGAGTTTCTGCCTGAAATTAGGAAAGTAAGAACCAGTCACATCCTAGGTAAGCAGAAAGAAGGAAATGTAAAGATAGCAGAAATCAGTGAAGTAGAAAGCAGAAACAGTAGAGAAAAATCAATGAAACAAAAACATTGGTTCTCTGGAAAAACACACACACACACAATAAAATTGATAAATCTCAAGCCAGAATGATCAAGAAAAAAGATGACACAAATTACCAATGATAGAAATGAGAAAACATCACTAAAGATCCTATGGACATTAAAAAAAAAAGAATATTATGAATAACTTTATGCTGGTAAATTCCACAATTTAGATGAGATGAATAAATTCCTTGAAAGATACAGATGACCAATACTCATTCAAACAGCTAGTTTTATGTCCATTAAGGCAATTGAATATGTAGTTAGAAAACCTTCCACAGTACAAACTTGAGGTCCCAGGTGGCTTAACTGGTGAGTTCTATCATACATTTAAGGAAGAAACATTGGCAATTACACAGACTGTTCCAGAAAACAGAAGAAAAGGAAATACATCCTGGCATATTTCATGAGGCCAACATTACCTTTATACTAAAACTTGATGGATACTTTGCAAATAAATAGAACTAAAGACCAATGCCCCTTCTGAGTGTAGATAATAAAAAATCTTAAATTTTAGGAAATCACACCCAGCAGTATAACAAATGATCAAATGGGTTTATAACCAGGACTGCAAGGTTCAGGGTTGACTAAACATTTAAAATCAATCAGTGCAACTCTTTAAATTAACAGAATAGTTTAATAACAGAAAAAAAGATTCATATGATCAGGTCCATAAAGAATTTGACAAAATTCAATATCCACTCATGATAAAAACTCTCAACAAATTAGTAATAGAAGGGTACTTTTCAACCGGATGAAGGACAGCTGTGAAAAACCTACAAATAACATGTTGATGGTGAAAAACTGAATGATATTCCCCTAAGATCGAGAGTGGCAAGGATAGCTACCCTTACCACTTCTGTTCAACAGTGTAGTGGAGGTGGCAGTCAGTGCAACAGGCGATTAATAAAGTACATGCAAAGGAAGAAGTTAAAGTGTCTAACCCTTTTGTGTTAGACAAAAGGGTTCCTAGAACCAACAGGCTAGGTTTAGCTAGGTTGCAGGATCCAAACCAATCTACAAGTTACTTGTTTCTTCAAACTCTCAGTGGACAACTAAAAACTGAAATAGAAAAATACCATTGAAAAGAGCATCAAAATATGAAATTGGATAAATCTAATAAAACATGCAAGACTTGGTCACTGAAAATGAGAAACCATTGCTGAAATAAAGATCTAAATAAATGGAGAGAAATACTGTGTTCATAAATGGGAAGATTCAATATTCTTAAGACCTAAAATTTTCCCAAATTGTTCAATAGATTTAATGCATTTCTAGTCAAAATATCATCAGGCTTTGTTATAAAAATTAACAAACTGATTCTAAAGTTTATATGAACATTTGAAGGACCCAGACTTATCTAAGAATAATTTGGAAAAGGGATGAGTTGGAGGACTTAAAGTATCTGATTTCAAGACTTACAACACTACTGTAATCAAGGTAATGTGGTATTAAAGAGAGTCAGAGAGATCAGTGGAATAGAAGAGAGTCTAGAAATAGATTCATACATATATGATCAGTTGACTTTCTTTTGACAAAGATGTCAAGACAGTTCCATTGTGGAAATGATAATTTCCTCAACAAGTGCTATTTGAACAATTGAATAGCTATATGCAGAAACTTGTGCATTGACTGTAATCTTACATTATACACAAACGTTAACTGAAAATGGATCATAGACCTAATAGTAGGATTTTAGCTGTAAAATTTTTATAAGAAAACCCAGACGAAAATCTTAGTGACCTTGGTCACCACAAGTATTTTTTAGATAGGACCAAAAAAGCAAGTACTATAAAGAAATCAAATCAGACTATTTAAATTAACTGTTGCTTTTCAGAAGATTCTTAAGAAGAAGACACAATCCACTAGGAGAAATTATTTGTAACATGTACGTCAAACAGGAGACTTTTAACAGGAATATATAAAATGACAGTGAGAAAAATACTCAGTTTAAAAATGGGACACAATGAGAAATGTATTCAAATTAAAAATGGGACAAAGATTTGAATAGGCACCGTTCATGGAAAATAGCACAGTAAAAGATTAGTTAAGGAAAAGTAAATTAAGACCAAAACCCATGGGAAAGTCTAAAACTAAAGAGACTGATCATACCGTGAGTGAGCAAGTAGTGTAACTGGAACTGTCACATACTACTGTGAGGGATATAAAACGATAATCACGTTGGAAAACACTTCTGGTACTTTCTTAGTGTTAGCAATGTACTTACTATGGGACCTAGCTACTCTTAAATGAAACCATTTATACATAAATATTTTTAGCTGCTTTATTTGTTATATAGCCCCCAAACTGGAAAATGTCAGTCAACAGGTGAATATTTAAGCAAATTATATGCCTATACAATGGAATACTACCCAATAATAAAAAGTAATGAACTGTTGATACGTGTAACAAAATGAATGAATCTCAAAATATGTACTTTATGTACTGAAAGAAGCCAGACAAAGAGAATACATAGTGGATGTTTTCATTTATGTAAAATTATAGGAAAATGTAATTTGCAGGGATAGGAAGCAGAGCTGTGGTTGCCTGGGACCAGGGGAATGAAAGTGATGGAGGGATGGATTACAAAGAAGGCATAAGGAAACTTTTGAGGGAAAAGAACATATTCATTATTTTGATTGTGGTTATGGTTTCCCAGTTATATACTTATGTCTAAGCACTTCAGAAAGTTCGCTGTTAAGTATGTGCATGTGGACAAGTATACCCAATAAAGCTGTAGGGAAAAAAACGAGGATTTATTATCCTTATTTTTCCAAAGAGGATGTTAAGTAAATAAAATATCTGAATTAGATTTGAGCCAAGGCTGACTCTCGAAAACTACATTGTCTCTTTAGTAGAAAAAAAAAAAAAAAATCAGAGTAGGAGCATTAAAAAAAAGAACAAAGTCATTCAATATAGTTTCTGACTTTAGGACAGCCTCATTTTCTAAATTATCACTGTCAGCTTTTTTTCTATTCCTTCTTGAACTGGTTTATTTTGTATAATTTCTTGGACTTGTGATGCCCGAAAATTTGTCCAAATTAAAACCTTATTTCCTTCTTTCGCTTGTTTGCTCATTATTCGCTAACTTTCCACATGGGGACCAGCACCTACTGTACTTATTGCAGAACGTGGGGACATGGGAGGAGGCAAGAGGAGCTGGAGGCTGCGTCATGGAAAGACCTTGGCATCCCCTCAGGAAGGAAGGACCTGCGTGGCAGGGTCCCAAGCTGTTTTCCTGGTTCAGCCCTCCTGAAGACATTCTGTTCCCTCCAGCACTGGGCGGGCTGTGCTCTCTCAGCTTCTCACTCAGGATACTTGTCTGGTAGTCTTGTCAGAGGAGGCAGCCAGGTTACCACTGGGCAATCACTGATTATCTTTGCCCTTTATTCGTGGATCCAGGTACATGGATTTAGAGCACTGGATTGACTCTTCTAGATTCATTATCTGTTGGTTCATTCTCTTTTGTATTTTGTAGTTTTTTATTCTCACGGTTGTTTTTCTTTGGAGTCGATTGGGGTGGAGTGTTTAGGAGGAAAACATTTTAGCGTGTATCGGGTTTATCCCAGTATATGTGAATTGTATTATTTATGTTGTGTCTTCAGTTTCATGATAAGAATTTTGCTGCAGTGGGGCTGGCTGTATCTCATCATGGTTAAGTTGTGGTTCAATTGTTTCAGGCATTTTCCAGACCTCATTATCTGTTACCCTTCAATGCACTCAACACTCTCAGATCATTGTTAATCTGTTTTAGTATACCCTTCTCTTTGGGGCTATAAGCACCTTGAGATCAGGGACCCCGTATCTCTTATTCACTGTTCTAAGTCCAGCATCAGTGTCAGGTGTATAGTAGGTACTAAATTTGTCAGAATGTGTTTTTGGAGCAAGTAGAATGTAAGCACTTTGGAAAGATTTTTACTTAAACATTCATCTTTTTAAAAAGAAAGAAATGGAAGTAATTGAGGAGTAACCAGTTATTCCAATGATCAGTGTTCCATTTAAAAAATTAATTAATTGCACATCAACTTGTGCTTTAAAGACTGGATCAGATTTTTATCCTTTGTATATGGTAATAAATTGAAAATTGCATTTGGAAAATTACTGGCTTTTGCTCGTTTTAAAAGACTGATTACCAAACCTGTTCATATGATGTGACTTTGTTCACTGGTAGTTTGTGAGCCCGGCATGTTAAATTTGGTTGTACTTCAACAGTGGAGAGCTGATGAGGTTGGTGGGCAGAGTGAATCATTGTATCTTATGTAATTCTTAGTACAGTTTTGGTAGCTAGCAAGAGTTTAGAATGATGACTATTTGTGATAGTAAAAGTGCAATAATTTTTTACGAGATAGGTAGCATTTACATAGAATCAGAGAGAGGCCTTGAATTCTTTGTAGTCTTTCTTCTATTTTGCAAAACAGTTGGCTAGGTCTGGTACTCCATTTATGTTGGCTGCTGGCCCCATTTTGTTAGAATATGATGAAAATGAGGCTTGAAGCTTAGTGCCTGATCACTTTCTTTCCACTTTCATCACTGCTGTATTCAAAATTATCTTTCTCAACTGCCAAGCTGATAATGATTCCTTTAGTCAAAACCTTTCGGTGGTTCCCCACTGCCCTTAGATAAAGCACAGCTCTTTAAAATGGCATAGAATATTCTCCATGAGCTGGGCTCTGATTTCCTCTTCAGCCTTATGGCTCACCTCTCCCCAGCCCACACTTTCATGCTCCAGCCACAGTGATCAGCTTTCCATTCCTCAAGAGCCATCATGCTAATTCCTGCTTGTGCTTCATGTCTCACTGTAGATATCACTTAACCCAGGAAACTTTCCCTGACGTGCCAGGTCTCGGGTTGGCTCTCCTCCTCCTTAGTGTTCCCTCAGCATCCTAAGATCTCTACTGTCCCCTCCCTTCTCTCCCGAAAGGACAGATGTATGAATTGATTGGGCTCCTGTGGAAGTATATGATATTGATCAGCCCTTAGATAAAGCACAGCTCTTTAAAATGGCATAGAATATTCTCCATGAGCTGGGCTCTGATTTCCTCTTCAGCCTTATGGCTCACCTCTCCCCAACCCACACTTTCATGCTCCAGCCACAGTGATCAGCTTTCCATTCCTCAAGAGCCATCATGCTAATTCCTGCTTGTGCTTCATGTCTCACTGTAGATATCACTTAACCCAGGAAACTTTCCCTGACGTGCCAGGTCTCGGGTTGGCTCTCCTCCTCCTTAGTGTTCCCTCAGCATCCTAAGATCTCTACTGTCCCCTCCCTTCTCTCCCGAAAGGACAGATGTATGAATTGATTGGGCTCCTGTGGAAGTATATGATATTGATCAGAGGAGTTCAGGGTTTAAAAGTGTGGGTTGTTGACTGAGGTTCATCCCCTCTGCCCCTGGGGTAGCTACTGACAGACTATTAACATGTTTCTCTATGAAATGCCAAGCCCTGAATGTGCCTTCCTCCACCATTGAGCATGTCCTATGTGTCCGGCATGGTGCTCTGCCCTGGAGAGGCCAGTGGGCAAGACAGACATGGCACTTTTCTTCATAGACCTCATAATTCCATGGGGGAGAGAGATTGGAGAAGCGGTGACTGGGGAAAACTACTAGAAAATGACAGGACAGAAGTAGGGACTATGATGCTGGTGAGTGCCTACTTTGGGGAGACCAGAAACATTTTCCTGAAGGAAAAACAGCTAATTTTTCAGGCTTCAGCGTAGATAGCATGGCCACAGGTCTACTTCAGCTAAAGGATTTGGAAAAACCATCCCTCAACAGAAGAAAAGGAACTTCAGACTTGATAATGTTTTCCCAGAGAGATATCACAGATTGTTTTGAAAGGTAAATGTTCTTGATCCCTAGAAAGCTTTCCATCTTCTGAAAGTTTGCTCCTGCTGCTGCTGCTAAGTCACTTCAGTCGTGTCCGACTCTGTGCAACCCCGTAGACGGCAGCCCACCAGGCTCCCCCGTCCCTGGGATTCTCCAGGCAAGAACACTGGAGTGGGTTGCCATTTCCTTCTCCAATGCATGAAAGTGAAGAGTGAAAGTGAAGTCCCTCAGTTGTGTCTGACTCTTAGCGACCCCATGGACTGCAGCCTCCCAGGCTCCTCCATCCATGGGATTTTCCAGGCAAGATTACTGGAGTGGGTTGCCATTGCCTTCTCCATCTGAAAGTTTGGAGGGAACTAAATTTCAATGTTTGTGAACAGATAACTTGAAAGAACATTTAACTCCCCAAGAAAAAAAAAACAGTAACACCTTTTTTTGAACCATCAAACATCCCAAGTTTTGGGCAGATCAGAAAAGAATCATAGATGTTGAAGCAGGAAGGTCATCTTGTTTGGAACAGTAACAAAAAGCCTGACAGCTCTTAGGACCATGGATGCCCTGCAGATGTATTCATTTGGCAGAGATGTTTTTAACATTGACTCTGAAGAAATAGCAACCCACTCCAGTATCCTTGCCTGGAAAATTCCATGGACAGAGGAGCCTGGTAGGCTACAGTCCATGGGGTCGCAAAGAGCTGGACACGACTGAGCGACCTCACGTCACGTCACTGAAGACATTTCTTTCTGTGGGGTTTGCTACAGACCTCACCACTCCCTAATACTCAGTCTCCTATTAGCTGCTTGATCCTAGGAGGTTTTTGAGTTTTTGAATCTATGATAGCTCAAGTGTTTTGTTTTCAGAATGTGGGAACCAAAGCTCTAGCTAAAGCATTACTGTTCCCTTAGCTCATGTGATATGTGACAGACACACACTTATATACTAACATCACACACACTTATACACTAACATCTACATAGATATGAAGATATACTTATTCAAATCTATTTTGATATGTAGTCATTTATTATATTAAATTAGATATTTGCTTATTTAAATATTTATTTACCTATTAATGTTTCCTAAAATTTTAATGGAAGCTGGCTTATTAGTAAATATATGGGAAGTTAACTTTAACTGCAAATTAGTTTGGTATTAACTACTCAATTAAAAAAGAAACTCTTTGTATTTCATTGTACGACTTACAGCAACATCTAAGTACTGTGCTATGAGAGTCAGGAGAGCTGGGGTCAAGGTTTGGCTTTGCCATCTGTCAGCTGTGACCTCAGGCAAGCCTTTGTGTAATAGGCTCTCAGCTCCCTGGTTTCTAGCAGGAGGGGATTGCACTAGAGTCTCTCTAGGGACCCTTCCATCTC
The DNA here is from genome assembly GCA_006410675.1 of Oreotragus oreotragus. NCBI lineage: Eukaryota > Metazoa > Chordata > Mammalia > Artiodactyla > Bovidae > Oreotragus > Oreotragus oreotragus. The sequence goes on along the minus strand of SJYX01002722.1, from coordinate 116,219 downwards.
TAAAGCTGCTGCCTCCATATGTTAGGCAATTACATCATTTCTTTGCTTTTGGAGTAATTGGTTTGGTTTTAAGCAGTCAAAATGACTTATGTCTTATCAAAGTTAGTAACTCCTAAGAATTAAATTGGTCCAAATCTAAATTGCTCAGGCTTGGAGAGGATTTAGCGCATGTCTAAATGACTTTTAGCATTGATAGTGATGTTGGTGTTATTTCCTTGGCTTAGAATCAACCTTAAGGAATTACAGTGGGTTCTTATTTTCAGTCGTGCAGTTGTATCTCTTGATTTACACTAATGGGCTTCTCATTCTATGGAACTGGTAAGTTATGTCCCTGTTTTCTTGCATCAGGGAGAGACTGAGACTCCCACCCTTTGAGCTTTTGCTAGAAGCCATTCTCACTAGCATGGTAATTAATGCTTTGTTGTCGTGAGATGTCTGTAGCCACCAGTCTATATATCCACCCCACGTGATGACAAGTCCTATAAATCACTTGTACGATAGACATTTTAATTAGATGGCAGAATGGGCCCAAGCGTATTGGCTATTGTAGTGTTTAAATGCTATACTGGAGAATTTTATATGAGTTGGGAAATTTTTGTTGAGAATCATGGTCCTATATAGAGAGATTTATCAAGATTATTCGTGTATTTCTGTAGCACCAGTACATTAGAGCAGTGATTGTCAAAGCAGCTAGGATATTTTAATATCACGACTATACCAACAGTGCTTTAATTATGTGCTGTCTTCTGGAAAGTTCCTTTGATTTTTACATAAGTTTCACCTTGACACAACTTTGACCTTACAGGGGGAGAAATGCTTAAAAGGTAACCAAAAGTGTTTAGTTTGCTCTATGGTTAAAAAAAAATAAGAAATTTGCCAGAGGATAGAACCAGGGCCAACATGAGCCCCTCATAATTACCTTAATGAAATAAGTCATATGGGGCCAGTATGAGCATGTTCTCGATGCAGTGCTTATTCTCCAAGTGCTTAAACCAGAACCACAAAGCTGAAGTTTCTTTGCAGGTCAGATATATCTCTTGCACTTACTTGGCGCTATTTCTGCATCTTACATTTGATGTGCCTCTGTCCTCACCCTGGGCTTTAATGTTCTTGTCTGTGGTGGCAGGGACTGGGCAACCTGTGCTCTGTGGCCCCTTCCAGTATCAGAGTTCTGTGGCTCTGATCGTTGTTCCATTGGACAATGCAATTTCTGCTCCCTTCTGAAATGTCTTCTGGAGATTGTTCTGCTGATACTGATTTGTTCTAGGCTCTGAAATTATTTTTGGAAGAGTGCACAAAAGCTGTATTAGCAGCAGTTCCTAAACAAAATGCATTTATTAATTTGTGAGCTGTTCATCTCTTAAGTGATTTATCACAGTACGGAAGAGTTCAGAACGGGTTTTTAATAGACACAGTGCTTTGGAAACCATGTTTGAACCCTGGACCGTTTTAGTGATGATAAAAGCTATGGACCCTGTTTCCAGAAAAACGCACATATGTGCATATTGACAATGTGCTTGGAACAGTGTCATCAGTTTCGTGGTCCCCAGAAGCCTGACCGTGGATACCCGGCTTCAGGTGTTAAAAGGTATCAAAAATGAGGTTGTTATTAATTTCGAATTCCTAGGGTATGTACTTAAAATATGTTCTCACTTCTGGTTCCCGGTGAAATATACTAGATGATGACCCATTTTAGGACCTATTTGGTTGTGTTATTTAGGTATTTTCAGAAGTCTCTACTGTTGGAGGGTTTCTTTTAGGTTTGCAATAGATGGAAAGTTAAAAAAATAAAAAACTGGGACATTCTGAATGATCTTGGCTTGATGTCTTTTGTTAAGATAACCCTCTGTAAAAAGAGATAGGATTTATCAGTATACTTAAAATATTTACCCTCTTCTTGAACTGTACTGGGCCTTATGGTGAACCACTGTGCTAATCCAAGACAAAACGATGGAATCAGTGGTGCTTGCCTGCTCCTCTTGTCCTGTGATGCCAGGTCTCCAGTGGCCTGGGTCCGTCTTGAAAGTGAAAGTCACTCAGTTGTGTCTGACTGTTTGCAGCCCTGTGGACTGTAGCCTGCCAGGCTCCCCTGTCCAAGGAATTCTCCAGGCCAGGATACTGGAGTGGGTAGCCACTCCCTTCTCCAGGGGATCTTCCTGACTCAGGGATCAAACCCATGTCTCCCACATTGCAGGCAGATTCTTTACCATCTGAGCCACCAGCCCAACAAGATTATCTGTTCCTGAGTTATAGCTCACCTTGCTGACACCTTGGAAAATAGCCTGATGATCCTAGAAATTGAGCTGAATGGATATTGCCCAGAGTGCAACCCCCTAGCTAGTCAGAGGTGAAGCTTGAATCTAGCTCTCTGGACTTGATTCTTTCCTGACACCATCCTAATGTGTGGAGGAGGCAGCAGGAAGGCCATTCAGTCATTCATCGATCTATATTGAGCACCTGCTGGATACCCCGCTCTGTTCTAGGTGTTATAGATGGGGCAGAGAACACAACATTCAGAATCTCGGCTCTCACAGGGCTTTTACCTCTCATGGAGAGACAGACAATAGCAGGCAAACAGGTAATTACAAGAATAGCCCATGGTGGTTAGATGCTAAGCAGAGAATTAGCATGGTGTGATGGAGTGTGACAAGGTGACTGCTCTACTTAGGGTGGCAGAGGACTCATAGGGTAACATTTTGGCTGAGACCCAAGTGGCAAGAAGCATCCAGGCATGTGAAGATTATAGAAAGCATCTGGGCAAAGGGAACAGCTCAGGAAAAGGCCCAGAAGTGGCGACAGGTTTGACATGTGGAGGAACAGAGCAGGTATGAGAAAGGGGATAGACTTGCTGTTAGCAGGTGCAGTGTATTATCCCAGCTCTGCCACAGTGAGCCTGTCCCTTCAGCTCTATTCTCTCTCCTGGAAAACGGTGTTCAAGTTAGCTACCACAGAAGACTGGTGTAAAGATTATATTTAATACATAAACCATGCTCAGCACAAAATAGGTCCTCAAGAAATGGTAGCTTTGGCTGCTTTTAATCTCCCAAGGAAATTAATATTTTGACAAGGACCTTCTGAAAATAATCATATTGGCCAAGGAAAGACATTCGGATGGTTTCACTTTAGACAATGAAGGTGGTGATGTAGGCGCTTCCTGAGGACTGGGGGAGGTTGTAGTTTTGTGCGTGTGTGTGCATACTCACTCATGTCTGACTCTTCGCAGCCCCATGGGCTGTAGCCTGCAAGGCTCCTCTGTCCATGGAATTTTCCAGGCAAGAATATTAGAGTGGGTTGTGGTTTCCTACTCCAGGAGGTCTTCTTGACCCAGGGATTGAGCTGGCGTCTCCTGCATTGGCAGGTGAAGTCTTGATTGCTGGCCCACCTGGTAGTCTTGTGGGCATCCCTCAAATGACACCGAGGCATCTGCCTGCTTGCGACCTGTTTCAGTGCCATAGATTCCAAAAAAAAAAGAATAGAGGAAAGGAAACAAAGACATCAAAGTTTATTCCAGTTTCTTGAATTTTTTTAATGATATATTTAGTTTCTATGGAGTCATAAGTATTAATGGAATGTTTTAATACTTAGATAAGATAATTGTACTGCAGTGATATAATTGATAGGTTCCAGGTGTCTTACTTTTTTAGGAAACTATAAATGTGTGGAGAATTAATAACCATAGTGCCAGTAATCATAAAATAAAACCTCAAAAATTATAAGTGGGTACAGTTGATTCTTGCTGACTCCTGCAAAGCCCATTTACCTGATTGAGTATAATTTGAGGAATTAACTCTGGATAATTTTGTCTGTTTTTGAGTAATTTTGGATCATGCCTATTTTGGCATCTGCTAGATCTCCGGAATATTTCTGACCATCCCTTCAGTATCTATCTGGTCTCTGTTGAATGTAAAAAGACACATTAGCATTTGCCTAAGCCATATAAATCAGAATGCAGAATCTACAATGACAGAATCATAGCACACAAATACAAGCTTTGAGGAATATTTATTGGACAACGACCATAATTAGCAGTGCGTCACAGTGTGATGGTTGAGTGTCAGCCAGATTGGGTTCAGCTATTCATTTTGCCTCTCATTAAGGAGGTCACTTGCCTGGAGAACCCCAGGGACGGGGGAGCCTGGTGGGCTGCTGTCTTTGGGGCCGCACAGAGTCGGACACGACTGAAGTGACTTAGCAGCAGCAGCAGCAACGAGGTTGCTTAACCTCTGCTAGCCCCAGCTTTCTCCTTGTAACTTACTACCTATCTCATAGGATTGTGTGACAATATAGCGAAGACTTATGTAAACTAGTACAGTAGATGACGTATACCATTGTAGAAAAGGCAAAGTCACAATTACCACCACTCTACCAGTACTTAAATATGAAGTCATGATCCCAGCCTTTTCTGAAATTAGCTTTCAAAGCAGTAAAATGTTTGTTTACACAGCATTTTGGAGTTTTTAATTTTAAGGAATTTAGAGGTCAGAATTTAGAATTTTAGAAAGGGTTTTTGAGTCTAAACTTCTTGGCACGTTTGCTTTTTATTTAGGATTCTGGTGTGTAAATCAATAAATAGGATGGTTATTGGTGAAAGAGAAGATGGTTTCCTTATCCTGGGTTTGGGATAAATTCTGCACATTTGTCCATCTTGAAAGATCTCGAAAGGAATCTGGGGAATCGAAGCTAGAATTACTATAGTTGCAATGTTGACTAAAGTTGGTTTATGGAAAACCTTGAGTTTGAGTCTTTGGTTAGCACATCTGATGCTGAACAGGGAGAAGGCTCTGAGTTAGGCGCAATAACCAGAAAGAAGTAAAGTTGCAATATTTTAGTTGTAAAGGTCCAATGAAGCTGCCTTTCGAAAGCTGAAATGAGAATGTTTATTGCTGAGAAAAGATGGTAAATAGCCTCTTTGAATAGGCATTAAAAGATGTTTCCTTGACTTAAGTTTGAAGATATAATGCATTGGATGTGAATTATTCTTTCATGCTTTCAAGGAGGAAACAATTTTATAAAAGTGCATCATTTGACCTTGTGTATTTCTGGGTGAATCAAGGATGCCAACAATAGTGATTTGGTTTACAGGAAGTATGACCATTTCCCCCATATCGATTATCTATAGCTTTATCAGTTAAATCAACACTCGTTTGGGGTCCTAGATCTTTCATGGGTGATTTTAAGTTAGATGTGTTTTGATACAAAAACGTTTACTTTTTCAGACCAAACGTTTCATCTGCTCCATAGTAAGGCCCAACAGCGTTCATAGTGATGTTCAGTGCAGCCTTGGTTCTGGCTGTTCAGAGGTCTTGGTTGGCTCTTAAGCTTCCCGGAGAAGACGTTGTTTCTGAGTCTCCCTGCTGGGCCCCCTCGCCTTCTTGTCATGCACATCCTGTACCTGGGTTGTGGTTGTATTGATTTGCTGGGGCGCTGCTGTTGCAGATGTCTGGGGGTGAGTGAGAATGTGTTCGTGGGTGTTGGCCTGATGCTGGCCGCTGACCTGCTTTCCGCCCAGTTGTACCGCTATCTGTGTGAGCATCCAGATATATCTGTGAGCACTGGTGACCCTCAGCGACCCCCCTGGTAAAGTCCCCTGGATGTGGGACTTTAGGGAGGGACCCAGGAAACTTTCGTAGACTGAAGAAGCCCCTCCTTGTTCTCATGTCTTGAGTTGGCCTCAGAATTCAAACACGGTCATCCACTTTTGCTAAAGGATCATCTCTTTAAAAATATTCCTATTTCAGATACAGACATTAATACTTTGTGTGAGTTTAAGAGCAGCCTTAGGAGTAGTTTAGGGAGAGTGAATATGCCAGTGTGATTTTTATTCCCTTGATTATTTAAATACATGTTAAAGGTGTGTGGCTTCAACGGTAAAGCGTCTGCCTGCAATGCGGGAGACTTGGGTTTGACTCCTGGGTTGGGAAGATCCCCTGGAGAAGGAAATGGCAATCCACTCCAGCACTCTTGCCTGGAAAATCCCATGGACGGAGGAGCCTTATAGGCTACAGTCCATGGGGTTGCAAAGAGTCAGACACGACTGAGCGACTTTACTTTTACTTTCACTTTCCAAAGGTGTGTGGAAAGACTAAACTGAACCCTAGGTTCCTGAAATAAAATGTTAACTTGTGTTTAAGTGATAAGAGGTGGTTTTCAACTTGAAAACTCCTTTTCTTCTTGGAAGAAAAGTTATGACCAACCTAGATAGTATATTCACAAGCAGGGACATTACTTTGCTGACTAAGGTCCGCCTAGTCAAGGCTATGGTTTTTCCTGTGGTCATGTATGGATGTGAGAGTTGGACTGTGAAGAAGCCTGAGCACTGAAGAATTGATGCTTTTGAACTGTGGTGTTGGAGAAGACTTTGAGAGTCCCTTGGACTGTAAGGAGATCCAACCAGTCCACTCTGAAGGAGATCAGCCTTGGGATTTCTTTGGAAGGAATGATGCTAAAGCTGAAACTCCAGTACTTTGGCCGCCTCATGCGAAGAGTTGACTCATTGGAAAAGACTCTGATGCTGGGAGGGATTGGGGGCAGGAGGAGAAGGGGACAACAGAGGATGAGATGGCTGGATGGCATCACTGACTTGATGGACGTGAGTCTGGGTGCACTCCGGGAGTTGGTGATGGACAGGGAGGCCTGGCGTGCTGCGATTCATGGGATTGCAAAGAGTCGGACATGACTGAGCGACTGAACTGAACTGAGGTGGTTTTCAATGTAGGAAAAACTGACTCAAACCACCTTCTGGTATACCAGATGTCAGGACTCTATTAACGGCAGCCTGCCTTTGGTAAGAAAAGGAGACCAGTGAGGGGCATAAACTGGATAGTGGTTTAACTGTGACCTTGAAAGAATAGTTGCCATTTAAGCTTATTTTTTAAAAACATATCCTGTTTCTGGAAAGATAAATAAATGGCCTGTGAAGTTGCCTAATTAGGAGCCCAGTGTGCATTTTATTCTCTGAGTGGAATTTCTGATGCTCGTTGTCAATTTCTTCTGCTATAATTTGGTCCTGGTGGGCTTGTGAATGTAAAATTTTGTTTTAAAACGGGAAAAATGATGATTCTGAAAAATTATTCCTGTCAAGATATTAAAGGAGACTTTCCTTTAATGTCATTTCTGTTAGTATTTTGAAGTCAAATTACCTGCTGACAGTTTTGCTTCAGTGAAGCTTACGTTAAAAGGAAGAAACTGACTGAGAGAATTAGAAGAAAAATAATGAAGTATCGCCAAGCACCATCCCCAGCTCCCTCTCCCCTTACTCTTCACAGGACCCTTGTTCCTTTCTCGTTTTTTGCTTGAGTCATTAGTGGGAAGAGCTCAGATTAGAGTCCTGCTTATACTCAGAATTTAAGTGTACTTCCTAACACCCAGAGTCTTCTCTGTAGTCAAGGGCCCTAATGTTCCAAGAAAACTGAAGCGCATAGGTGTGAACTTCCTGCTCCCACCTGTGGCATATCCTGCAGGCAGTTTTGAGATGAGGCCCAGTCCTATGCCTGCTCTGTTTGGGTCCCCTCGGTGTCTGTCTGGGTCAGGTATTTCACTTCCTGTACCTTCATCCTCTCCCTTCCTCCCAACACCTTTCCTTTAGAAATGACCCAGATCTCTAAGCACTCAAGTTCCCCAAACCCCACAGAATAAATGACCCAGGCCTGTCTTGGCCTTGATTGTTTCCCTTTTGAGGTGAGGCTCAGTGTCTCCCCTTCTCATCTCAGCTCTCTTCCCAAAGAGCTGACTGCATCTGCCCTCTCCAGCCCATGCATTCTTCCCAGTGCAGACTGGCTTCTGCCTACATCACTGTGTGAATACCACTCCTGAAAAGCCCAGGAATGACCATGTAATCATGTCACTTCTGCTGCTTCCTTCTCTGCCTTCATGCTTCAGTGTTTCTCCAGCACCTTCTGGGAATTTTTTTTGCATCAATTTTACAATTTTTTTTTGTACAATTTTCCTATTGTATCTCTTTCCTCATCCTTTAGTCTCCTTTAATAGTGGTGTTTCCTGGAGTTTTATCCTTATGTTGTGTCTTCCTTACTCCAGAGAGTCTCATCTGCTCTCATGGTCTTAATTGTATTGCACGTAGGCCAAGAATTTCTAAAACTCTGTCTCCATTCTTTGTCCCTGAACTTGATTAACGCTTCTTGGACTGGGGCAGGCTTAGGGCAAAAGCTTTATTCTCTGTCCCCTTCAGTCTTTTGCAACAGTCTTGAGGGATGAGCAGTTCCAGGGTTCCTGCATTTCCTACCCAAGGAGACTGGCTTAGAAGGTTCAAGAACAGGCCTAAGGTCTCATGTCTAATACGCTTGCTGGACAGAGCTACTTGGGCATCCTTCAGGTGTCTTGAAGTCAACACTGCTGCTGCTGCTAAGTCACTTCAATCGTGTCCGACTCTGTGTGACCCCATAGACAGCAGCCCACCAGGCTCCCCCATCCCTGGGATTCTCCAGGCAAGAATACTGGAGTGGGTTGCCATTTCCTTCTCCAGTGCATGAAAGAGGAAAGTGAAAGTGAAGTCGCTCAGTCTGTCCGACTGTTAGCGACCCCATGGACTGCAGCCCACCAGGCTACTCCGTCCATTGGATTTTCTAGGCACTGCCCACAACTAAATACCCCATCTTTATCCCTGCCTGCTCTTCCACGCCGGAGAAGGCAATGGCACCCCACTCCAGTACTCTTGCCTGGAAAATCCCATGGATGGAGGAGCCTGGTAGGCTGCAGTCCATAGGGTCGCTAAGAGTCAGACACGACTTCACTTTCACTTTCATGCATTGGAGAAGGAAATGGCAACCCACTCCAGTGTTCTTGCCTGGAGAATCCCAGGGTAGGCAGAGCCTGGTGGGCTGCCGTCTATAGGGTCGCACAGAGTTGGAGACGACTGAAGCGACTTAGCAGCAGCAGCTCTTCCATGCATTTTCCCTGGCAGAATTCATCTCATCATCGTTTGGGCACCTGGCCTTCATTGTAGAGTTTTCTCTTTCTCTTCACTTCTTTCCCATTTTCATCAACTGCCAAGTCCTTCTGAATTGGCAGCTGTACATTCTTGAGTCAGTTTCTCTTTTCCATCAGCACCATACTTGTTCAGACCCTATCACATAGATAAATTGTTTCAGTAGTCTTGGAATTGGTCACCAGGAACCTACTGCCTCAAATCTGTCCTCCTAGAACTGCCCGGATGAGCTGTCTAGAACCCAACCTTAACCTCTCTCCTGCTAGCAGTCTTTTAAAGGCTTCCCATCGCCTATAAAGTCCAGGCCCCTTGGGAAGATTCCCAGGAGTCTGGCCCTTGTCTCCCTCCCCCATTCCTTCTCCCATTTATCCTTGTCTCCCAGTTCATGGTCTAAATACAGATGAGCTAATACGGTTTTCTTGCTTCTATTCATGACTAATTGTCTTCGTTTTCAGTACATATTGGGAGAGGAGAGCAGGTATTCCTTTGTAGTTTGGATAGAGGACTTGTTACATAACACTGGAGGAGACAGGGGTGAAGGAGGTCATGTAGCAAAAATGTGTCACTTTCTATGTAACCATACACACACCCACAAACAGGCCAGGGCATGACGAGAAGCATACCAACACACTCGGCGTTCCCAGGGCACCTGCTTCAGCCGGAGCTGCATCAGGTGTTAGCTAGGGGTGCACAGTTCGAGGAGTTCGCCTTGTAGAGAGGCAGACGGCACAAGCCCATTGTTTCATCACTGGGGAGCTGAGGAGTAGAAATGTGTGCGCGACGCAGGGGATTGTAAACCTGCTTCAGGGAGGACGTCATGGAGGAGGATACACCCAAGTTCAGTCTTCATGAGAAAGGCAGTATTCATCAGGCTTATGGTGCACAACCTTCTGTCTCATATCTCCCTTGGGGATTTGTATATTTTCCCTAGAATTTTACCCATGTGGGTCATTTTATACAGGGCTCACACCTCAGTGCCTGTTAAAAGCAAACTGTGTGTGTGTATATATATATATATATATGAAATAGATAACATGGACCTCCTGTGTAGCACAGGGAACTATATTCAATATTTTGTAATAACCTATATGGGGAAAAGATCTGAAGAAGAATATATAGATAAAAATCCATGCCATGCTCAGTAGATAGGTTGTGTCTAACTCTTTTGCAACCCTATGGACTGTAGCCCGCCAGGCTCCTGTGCCCATGGGATTTCTCAGGCAAGAATACTGGAGTGGGTTGCCATGCCCTCCTCCAGGGGAATCTTCCCAGCCCAGGGATTGAACTTGCATCTCCTGCATTGGCAGGCGGGTTCTTTACCACTGAACCCCCAGGGAAACCCCATAGGTAACAGTCATTTGCCATGTACCTGAAATCAGCACAACATTGTCAATCAACTATACTTCAAAAACATTTTTTTTAATTGAAAAAAAAATTTTTAAGGCTAAATTAATTTTAAAAAATTTAAAAAATTAATAAAGGCAAACCGTGTCTGGTTCAGACCATTGGCAGGAACTTGCTTCATGAGGGCAAGGGACTATCCTAACCCTGCTGATTCCCAGTGGCTGGTTTTGGTAGGTGCTGAATAAATGGTTGAATTGGGCGTCTTGAGGGGAGGGATAAGAAAGGGTTCTCCTCCTTACCGCAAGTCAGTGTAATGGTTGAGGCTTATGTGGGGTTGGGCCGATGGCATCCTGAGCAGAGTGGCCTGCCTGTGCCATGTAACCGGACTGGCTCCTGGGAGGGGCAGTGTGTAGGCTAGATGTCCAGCTCTGTTCTGGACAGGAGTGCCAGACTCATTTGCAGCTGAAGGGAGTGCCCTTTTAAAGGCTAAACTAGTAATTAGACTCAAGAAGAGGGTGGTGGAGGTGGAGCTAACTCATTTATTAGCATATAACATGATCACTCAAACTCCTGTAAATATAGATGCTGATGGTTTGCCTTCTCCCAACTGCAGAAAAGCCTGGGAGATATGCCCTGGATTATGAGTTACTCAAAGGGCGGCTGCTCGAAAATCTCAAAATACCAGACTATGTCATATCTGTGGGCTGTGTGTCCTCCAGTTAATTACAGATTTTTATCTCCATGTATGTGAAGTTAATGATTATCTTGGTTTGGGCTCGGAACTATCTGCGCTAGACCCCTGGTTCCGCTGGGCTTGGTCACTGCCTACTATTTGGCGTGAGGCCTTTGTTTTTTCCACCAGAAGAATCGCACCGTAAGTGTTTCCACAGGAACTCTGCCCTTCACCAGTGTCATTGTTGTGGCTGTATGGCAGAACCCACAGGGCGGAGGTGTTTAGCCCTCACTGAAAATGCCACAGATCTTTCCGTCTCTCATTGCAAATTTTCCAGTGTGTTCTGGTCCACCGTGGAGTCTTAAAACCAGGTTTACTGATTACCACATAGGAACTGATTATTAGATGTCGTAAATGATCCGTTGAAGATCAGCATCCAGAAAGTCCATTTAGTCTATGTCTCGAGCAACTAACATTAGACAACACCCTGTGCAAGCTGCTGGTAAGGTCCAAGAACTATGTAGCATCTCTGTTAAGATAGCCAAAGACATTACCATTAAGTAAGCCAAGTTAAGACTTATCTCTGGCAAATGCAGTTTTGACCCTTTCAGTGTCTCAGTGGATCAGCAGACAATTGTTCTAATTGAATCATTTGCTTTCCTTTTTTTCTGAGTGCTTCCGGGGGGCTGGGAATAGTTGGCTATTAACTGGACTTCATGTTATGCCTGATTGGTATTTATGGCAGACCAGTTACCCCTGTAATCAAGTAGTTATTTGGATTAATAAGTCAAAGGAATGGCTGGGAGGCTAGTGTACTGCCTGGAGAAAGGGTCACTGTAACTCTTGTTAGGAAATTAATGAATCTCAAATGACTATGACTCAAGTGAGAGATCTTCCAAAAGAGTGGCTCCTTAGAGAAATAGTGACCAGCTCATTGAAAAATAAGACACTAGGTTAGATAGAGAAGACTCATCTGTTCAGACTGGTTGATTTCTCTTATAAAACTACGCAAGAACTAGGCTGTATAAGGAAAAGGTCTTAACTTTTCATTCATTCTGGAGCTATAATAGAACTAGGAATAGACAATACAAAGGCTGAGTGACAGATTTCTTTAGATGTTTGTCTTAAACCTAAAACGTTTATCTAATGTGCAGTAGTAAGACCTGGCCTTTTTTTTTTTTTGGTAACCAAGTGATATTTTGAATAATACTCATTGTGTAACAACACATGACACACTGTGAAAGTGTAAACGTTAGTTTTATTGAATCTGAAGATGTTTTAAAAAGTGTCATTTATTACTTATTAGGCTGAGATGAGTGGAATTATATATGGCACAAGGCAGTTGGTCTGGATTATTTAGAGTAGGTTTTTTCCAGGTTCTGTCTTCTGTGGAAAGCACAGCCGTTACCTCTTGGCCTTCTCTTAGTTCCAGGATCCTGACAGTCTTAAGTGTGGGCCTTCTACCCCCAGAATCACATCCCCTTCATTTTACACCAGGCCTATATGTTGTTAACAGTGGCTCTTTTGGATGGTGACATGTTGCCTTTAGTAATCTTTCCTCATCGTCCTGAAATGATGCCTATTTACGTCTGAAACACCGGGAAGGTTCTCACTTGAAGGACACGACTTCTTATGGGCTTGAGGAAGAGGTGTAGCCTTGGTTTAGGCTGCTGATGGAACCGGCAGATCTCTGAAAGTTCCCCCAGCTCTGAGAATTCTGACGTCATCCACTTCCGCTGCCAGGCTTGCCGCTTAAAGACACTGGAGGTGGAAGAAGAAAAGGAAATAAATGAAAGACATAACTCCCCTGGGCCATTGGGAAGTGGGTCAGGAGTCAAGTGAGACAGTGCCTGGCACTTCTCAGCCATCGCAGAGCAGAAGTGTCTTGTGATGCACACAGGGGCAGGCCGACGGGTCTATCGTGTGCCAGGGCTTCCCAGGAGAGTAAGCTGCCGCGTGGCAGGTGTAGCACACTGCAAGCGGGGATGAGTGACTGATTTCATCCGTTCTTTAAACATCTATTTATTGTCGGCTGTGCTGGGTCTTTGTTACTGTGTGCAGACATTCTCTAGTTGCAGCAGGTGGGGCCTACTCGCTCGTTGTGGTGCCTGGGTCTCATTACAGTGGCTTCTCTCGTGGAGCACAGGCTCTCAGCACACCGGATTCAGTAGTTGCAATTCGCAGGCTCAGTAGTTGTGGCTTGCCAGCCCTAGAGTGTACAGGCTTCAGTAGTTGTGGCCTGTGGGCTTAGTTGCTCTGCAGCATGTGCTGCTCTGTAGCATCTTCCTGCACCAGGGATTGGATCTGTGTGCCCTGCACTGGCAGGCAGATTCCTAGCCATTGTACCCCCAGGGAAGTCCCAATCTCATCCTTTTTTTTTTTTCTTTCTATTTTTGGTGATTTGTTGAATGAAGTATGGGCATCCCAAATGGTGCTAGTGGTGAAAAACCCACCTGCCAATGTAGGAGATGTAAGAGACACGGGTTCGATCTCTGCGTTGGGAAGAGCTCCTGGAAGAGGGCATGACAATCCAATGCGGTATTCTTGCCTGGAGAATCTCATGGACAGAGGAGCTGGGAGGCCTACAGTCCATGGGGTCACAAAGAGTCGGGCATGACGGAAGCGACTTAGCACACAGCACTTAAAGTATTTGATGTTTGAAAGTAACTTCCCTATGAGAAGAGCCCATGGAGAGTGTTGGGTGGCTGCTATGAGACCAGACTTGCTCTTTTCGGTCGGCAGAGCCAGCCCCAGGGCAGACAACAGCTGCAGGTACAGCTGGAACACCACCAGGGCCTGTAATCCACAGATTTGCTTGTGGATAAGAAAGGTGGGCTGGTCACCTGCTGGTCTGCTCTGATGAGCGTACTGGCCCTGCTGATCTTTTCTTGGGTGTCACTCTAAAATCGCCTCCCGTGGCTGGTTATGTGACCTTCTGTTTTCACCAGATCCAGATGCTAGCTCCTTCAAGCTAGATGGATCTTAGAGATCATCTGGGACTTAAGTTTTCCTTTCTTTTTTCAAGTCCCAGTGACTGCCTCAAGCTCCCAGTGGAGTGACTGGGGCCAGGCTCGAGTTGCTTTACCAAGGCTCCTACTTCATGTGATAGTTTTTCGGTTTCCACTTTGAGAGAATGACCTTCTCAGGCCTGCGACGGGCTCTTTCTGTTCCTGTCACAACACTAGGCTGCACACTCACCCTCCAGCAGTTCCCTTTTTTAGTATATTTCCTCACAAATCATTTTCCCCTTACCGCTGTTTTTAGGGCAGCAGATCCTAAGATATTCACATACAGATACCCTCCCTTCTCAGAACCTTCTCCTGTAAGCACATTTATGGAGGACAGTCTCTCTCTCTAGGGTCTTCTGCCATCTGTGGTCCCTTTGAGGCTATCATGAGGAGAGTGTTTTCAAGTCTTTTCTAGAAGTTTCCATTTAATATTTATTCCAGATCATGTAGATTTTAGACTTCACATAAAAAGACAGGGGCCTATGTTAGATGTATTAATTTCCCATGGCTTCTAGGTAACATTGACCACTACGTAGGAGTGGCAGGTCATTCATATCCTTTCCCCATCCATAGACCAAAACTTCCAGTATTTGTATCTGGAGACCAGGTTGACAGAGTCTCAAACAGTAATTCAGTAGTCGTGCAAATCTGATGGAACTGTGCATATTGAAGAGGATAAATGATCCTCCACTGTGAGTCTCAACTTGTGCCTTCTAAGAGTTCTACTGCAGGGTCCAGAGGGAGCAGAGAGGTGATAAATGGAGTCGTGTGAAGGTGGGATCATGCGTAATAAGAGTAGGTACTCAGTAAAGGTTAATTAGGTGTCAGGCTGAGTGCTTCGCATACATTAACCTATCCAATCCTCAGAATGCCTTTGGGACGTATTTTTCTTATTAGCCTTTCCTTCTGAGGCCACTGAGTCTCAAAGAGGTTAAGATACTTGCCTAGTTAAGTGATGGAGCTGGAGTTTGAACCCCTGCAAGAACCACCAGGTGGCATTACACCTGCTTCAGGTGATTGATTAGTAGCAAGATGTAAAACTTGGAGATGAACTTCCATGTATTTGCCTTTTAAAGGTATGTATCTCCTAATTCTGATATTGTGCCAAAGACATTATCACGGGCTTAAGAGTCCATCGGCCCTGGTTACAGAGGACACGCTCCATGTGCAAATGTGCCTCTGCAGCAGACAGTGGGTCCTCGCCACGGTGCCTGTCCTAGTAGTGGGGTGAGATCAGATGATCTCATAGCACACAGCGGATGCCCTTTCCCTGGGACTTACCTCTCCTCAAACCCTGTGCTTGCTGCACTGTACATTTCTTCTACCTTTAATTTTATGCTGTCTTAGTAGAACACTGAATTACTAGGTAGAGACCTTGTAATGGAACTTACCAGCACAAGCTGGTGCAGAAAGTGTTGGCTGTACCCTACAAATAGTCACTGAAGGTAGTCAGGGAAATTTCCTAGTGCTTAAGGCTATAGCTTCTGCTGATAGCCCTTTAAAAAAAACAAAAACAAAACTCTTTTGACATATTTTTAAATTAATTGTTACTTTGCAACCGGTTCAGCACTTTCTTGAATCACTTATTATGTGTCTGGGGTTCTGTTAGACATGGATCACAGAGAAATAAAAAAATAGGTTCTCTACCTTCAAGGAGCTTGCCTCATAGAGGAAACAGACACCCCAGTACTTCTAGGGATCACAAATTTACTTTGTGTCCAATATGGCCTTAATGCAGAATTCTAAAGAAATTAAACTTCTTGAGCAAAGCAAGCATGAGCAAACATTTCACATATTTCTGCCTGTGTTTTGTGAATCATTTTGTTTTCTGTCCCAGACTTCAACCAGACAACCATTATAGGAATGAATATTTAAATGAGTTCCTTTTCCTAAGCATTAGTTTTTCTCATTCACGTCTTCATTCCATAACTTAGCTAATGAAGTTCTCACAAGTCATTTTTAAGTTTAGGGATAGGAATTGTACCATATATTTACTTGGACCTGTCTGCTGCCCCTTATTTTCCAGTCTGTTCACTAATGATTACTGTGTTTGAGTTCCTTTGATAGTGAGAGGTGAGGACTGGTCCAGAGAGGAACCAGTGATAGGTATTCCAAAAACTGATGGTATTTGGGTGAAAATCCAGGAGACGGTGCTTATCTAAGGCAGTCTGGTTTGTGCCAGGTTTGAAGGAAACTTAATTACTTAAAAAATGCAATTGCTTTTCATTTCACTTGTTTTCCTTGCCTCACTGTTTTCCTTGGAGTCATTGGGATGGGGTGTTGCAGTTTAAGGTGATATCCTTGTGCTGATGGAAATTTTCTGATGATCTCCAAGACTCTATGGAACATGTCAGAACAGACCCATCCGTCCCCCGCTCCTCTGTCTCCTGCTCTCTCTCAGGCCTCGGTGCCCACATCCAGGTGGTTGGCAGGCACCTGGTACCTCTTGCCTGCTGGGCTTAGCAGTGGTGTTTTGGGGCCTCATGCAGTTGGAACGTTTGTCATTTATTCAAAAACCCCCATTTTGTGGAGATGTGCACTCCCAGTTTAGATTTAATTACCCCTAAGTGGTGGCCATTGTTAATCCAGGGGTCATAGGAGGCAAGACACCTAAGGTAATGTCCCTTGAAGAGAGGTACTCAGTCTGTTTTCATTAGAATTTGTTAATAATGTTTCTCTCTGTTTTACACACCAGAAGTCTGGTATAGTTGATAATGAATCTCCTTAATAATTTATATTGGCAGATCTGAGGTGTTAGATACTAACTAAAACATTTTACACTCTGCATGTTAACTTCACTCACAGTTAAGTGTCCTCAGGGTAAGGAAGGATGCAACCACCTTTATGCAAAGAGAAAGGAAGAGAGGACCCAGGTTCTTCAGGAGTGGGATGAAATGCACTTTACTTAGCCTGGCTGGGGCAGTGGGATGAGGAAGAAAGTAAATAGGTCTGGGAAGGGACTGTCTCACTAGTTTCCCAAAGCTGTTTCATCCAGGTGCCAAGAAAGTTGTTGAAACCCACAAAGGAATTCCCCAGTTCCTTTCCATTCCTCTTTCTGATATGATCTGAGATCAGTTGATTTACTGGCCAACCTTCCAGTTTTGCCTGCGCTGCACTATATTTTTATGTCCTTCTAAATGGCAGGCTGTACAGTGTGGTGTTTTGGGGGAAGGGGTCACAGCCAGAGTAGGGTGCCCAGTGTTAGAATGCTCTGGAGGTGCATGGCTAGAAAGTGGATTTTGAATGAATAAAAGGAAAGGCTGGGCGGATCAACTAGTGAGGCCCTCTGAACCACATGTGGCCTCTGGAGAAGCAGGAGGTGGGACCAGATTTGCCGGCAGATGGAGGGAAACAAAACTCTGCCTCTGATGTGCAGGCTTGATAAGCCACTTTTCTGCTTTGATTGTGCCAAAATGGAGGAAAGCTTCTCTAGTTCTTTATGGGGGCCAATAACAGAGAAAGTGAAAGTCGCTCAGTTGTGTCTGACTCTTTGCAACCCCGTGGACTATACAGTCAATTCATGGAATTCTACAGGCCCGAAGACTGAAGTGGGTAGCTGTTCCCTTTTCCAGGGAATCTTCCCAACTCAGGGACGGAACCCAGGTTTCCTGCCATTGCAGGCGGATTCTTTATCAGCTGAGCTACCAGGAAACCCGGGCCTTTATTACTGGTATTCTTAATTTTAGTAAACTCTGCCGAGCTGCTTTGTGCACCAATCTTGGTATGTAACTTCTGTGGCTGAAGTTTTTCCTCTTCTTTCTCCCCTGTCACAGTCACCAAAAGCCAAGTAGCCCTTGGTGAATATCATTTTTCCTCTGAATCCTCCAGGCCTGATTAGTCTCCCTTGCCCCCATCTTACACTTCCCTAGCAACTGGTACTTCTTCCTTGTAGCACTTTATACACAGTTATTTACAATTGATTAGTTAGCCTCTCCTAGACTCTAAGCTTCCTGAAGGCAGGGTCCAGGTGCATCCTCTGCTCCCAGCAGCTGCTCGGCACCTAGATGATGACCAGTTAGGACTGGTTGTCCAGCTGACCAGCAGACTGACAGATTAACACTGAGGCATTCTTTGGAAGTGTTGTTAAATGGAATCAGTCTGAGAATTTGATAAAACGCTGATGGTGTCTGTTTACATTCTTACCAGTCTGCCCTCGAGGCTTGTAAGTGGCAGTTTGTATGCTTAGTGCTTTACAGGTTTCACAGGATTTTCCATGTTTCCTTTCACGTGCATTTCCTACTTTGACCCTCACAGTCATTCTCTGAGGCAGGTAGACATCATTTCCATTTCAGTTGAGGGGACTCAGGAGGTTACACAGCCTGTAACTTAAGGGGTGTAGCTGGGGCTTGATGACTGATCTGCTGTCTTACACTGTTCCTCCTCCATCCCCATGTTTATTGAGCACCTACTGTGTATCAGTCCTTAGTATTTGTTACCTATCTTACTTTCTCATCAGGTCAGTTGAGATATTATCCCCATTTTGCAGAAGTGGAAATGGAGGCTCTGAGAGGTTAAGTAACTTTCCCAGAGACACATAGTGTTAACAAAAGACACAGAGTCTGGGTCCAAGCCCAGTTCTCCTGTGCTGGAGGGCACAGCTGTTGCCACAGAGGGTGCAAAGAGTGCCAGCTGAAACCTTGCTGATCCTTCCGGTGGAGAATGGGGAACAATACTTGTCACTTTAGAAATTCTGGTTGCTGTCTATATGTTCATTCTTATGCTCATGGTGGTGTTAGAAATAGTATATTTATTAAATGTCAGTGAGATGCAGGACTGTGCTTGGGATGCAAGGATAAATAAAGAGACCATACAGAGAATTGTGACAGTATATTGTGTGTGTGTGTGTGTGTGTGTGTGTGTGTGAGTCACTCTGTTGTGTCTGACTCTTTGTGACCCCATGGACTGTAGCCCACCAGCCTCCTCTGTCCATGGGATTCTCCAGGCAAGAGTACTGCAGTGGATTGCCATTCCCTTCTCCAGGGAATCTTCCCGACCGAGGGATTGAACCTGGGTCTCCTGCGTTGCAGGTAGATTCTCTACCATCTGAGCCTCCAGAGAAGCCCTATAAAGACCCCCCAAAGGTCTGTGTGTTACAGGACTGTAAAGCTGGGAAGATAACTGACACTGGTATTCAGATGATGTTTCTTGCTTTCACGGTCACCCTGTTTGTATTCTTTTTCTCCTCTCCACCATCGCTGTCCCGCACTGTCAGGACTGAGGTCAAGACGGTAGTCCATCCAAAGGCTACTTGTTGGCTACTGGGCCCTAGAAGAACACTTATACACTTATTTACCTGGCTTGTGTTGTATGCAAACAGTATAAGAATAAAAGAGAACCGACAGATATTTAGATCTACGGACTTGTACAGAAAATGAAAATTGCTTTTATCTGGGCAGTGTTTATGCCTTGGCTGCTGGCTCCGTACTCCTCTGGAGACCAAGAATGTCCCATTGTCTCTCTGGATCATTTCTGAAACTGAGCCGGGAAGCTGCAGCAGAGTCCCTGTCCTCATCTCTTCCTCAGAGTCCCGCGCCTCTTGAAGACACTACCAGAACGTTCTCTCGTCCCTATGGCTGCCTGTATCAGGAAACTCCATGTGCCCCAGCATCCTGGGAGGGAAGGAAGGGAATATTAGTTCGCCTTTGTGGGAACAGAGATATTGACTATTCCAACCCTTTAGACAACCCAGAGGGATGGAGTGGGAGTTCAGGATGGGGGGACACGTGTACACTCATGGCTGATTCATGTTGATGTATGGCAAAAACCACTACCATATTGGAAAGTAATTAGCCTCCAATTAAAATAAGTAATAAAAAAAAAAAAAGCTCTTCTCTTAGCTTAGACCTTCACATAATTCCAGAATATCCTTGGTGACTTCGATCTTACAGCATTCAGAGATCAGCCCTTTAGTGGCAGGGATTTCTGTAGGTAATGTTTCGACTCTGCCTGAAAGATCCCAGTCTGCCTCATGCAGCCTCAGCCAAGGAAATGAGTAGGTTCTGGTGCTTCCTGTTCACCCGGACCTTTGATGAAGCACCACTTTGCTTTGTGGGTTAGGATCCCAGGGTAAGCAATGCGTGACACGTGTTTCTCACCATGTAGTTTACACAGTTTAAGTGATGCTCATTTAAAACATTGTAGTGGCTTCATGAAATGATACTCGATTAAATAACTTAAAGGTAGCTGCTGATCCCCCAAATAAATGATTGGGCTGTAGCGCTAGGGGTGCTGAGTGAGGGCTGCATCACTGTCATTTACTTGCCTTGTCTTTGTGGGGTAAGGGTTCCTTTGAAGGGCCCCAGGATTCTGGAGGAATGTGTTTCTAAATCTTCATTCTCACAGATGACGCTTCTAGCTCGAGTCCTGCACACTTCCTGCTCTGGGGCTGCGGGCGCGGGCGGTGGGGATTGGGCAGGAGGTGTGGTTGTGGTTGGGGGCCTGTTGGGGAAGAGGGCAGGGAGAAGCAGGCTGACGTTCTGTGGCTTTAGTCTGTCTTTTCCCCTTTGCTTTTCTGTCTTCTGTGAGCATATATCTATATTTAAGATTTGCTCTGTTAGTGAAAGCATTCCAGCTGGGAGGGACATATTCAAGTGAACTAAATGGTGTTTGGAGGCAGAGTGAGGGGTAGGGAGTTCTAGGGGAGACCTGAATGGTGCTGGTGGTTTTCCAGTTGATAAAATAGTCCTTTCCGCTGGTACAGATTTAGCTCTTTGGAACCCAAAAGACTGGAGAAGGCAGTGGCACCCCACTGCTCTCGCCTGGAAAATCCCATGGACGGAGGAGCCTGGTAGGCTGCAGTCCATGGGGTCGTTAAGAGTTGGACACGACTGAGGGACTTCACTTTCACTCTTCACTTTCATGCATTGGAGAAGGAAATGACGACCCACTCCAGTGTTCTTGCCTGGAGAATCCCAGGGATGGGGGAGCCTGGTGGGCTGCCATCTGTGGGGTCGCTCAGAGTTGGACACGACTGAAGCGACTTAGCAGCAGCAGCAGCAACCCAAAAGACAAGTCCAAATTAGTCAAGAAAATGACATTCTCTTGGCACACTGTGGTTTGTATTGAGGAAAAAGTGACCCAGCTTTGAGCTTGACTTCTTAGTCATGAATTCAAGGAGGAGATGACCTTTCCCATATGTCTTACTGTTTAGCTATAAAACTATAAAACAAGAATGCTGTTAAGTTTGCATGGCTACTATTCATCATGGCAGGTGAGCAGATTTCTACGCTGACAGCTGGGCTAACCCTGGGAGCCATCGGTGCTCCCTCACAGAGAAAGTTACTTTCACATTTTTCAGTCAGTCATAAAGTGCAGAGTCTTAGCGCAACAGCGGTGTGTGGGAGGAAGGGTGGGAGATTGGGAATCTGAGGGGACAGTCCCAGGTTGACTGCTGAAGAACAGTGAACTCAAGTGAGTCACCAGTTCTGTCGACACTGAGGTTATCTGTTTGGCAGAGAAATCAGGCCATTATCTCTAAGGGGTTTTCTGGCTCTCAAGTTCTGCAAGAGCTACTCTTGGAGACTCTCTCTCTAGCTGTTTTTGTGGGTCTGACTGTTGAATTACCCTTTCCTTAAAATCAGGGATTGCCTCATTGTTCTTACCCTTTACCTCCTCACTCATGTCCACGTGGCCGTTAAGGAATACAGGGAATTGATATGGAAAGAAAGATGTCCCTGATATTACTGAGTGAAAAAAATCCACTTGCAGAGAAGTAGGCAAGGTATGGTCCATTTCTAAAATAATAATGATAATGAATGGTAGTCATATTAGTATAAGTCTCTATCTTTTAGTTGAACTATTGGGGCCAGATGCGTTCCTGAATTTAGGACTTTTTGGTTTTATGCAAAGCCATGCATCCTCTATTAAGTAATAGTTCCCCTGGGGGCTAGGATGGCATCCTGTCCTCCAAAGCATTAACATTCTGCAGTGAAACACGAATATTCATATTAGGTGGGAAAAATTAAGATGACAAATTGTCTTATGTTTGTTGAGGTCAAATTTGACAACAAATGTTATAAAAGTTTTTCATGTTTTGGAGCTTTTTGAGTATCAGGATTGTAAGTAAGGGATTATGGACCTGTAAAACTAAAGGGAAGAGATCTGGAAGATTATATATCAAACTCATAGCGATGGTTTTTTGGCTTGTAGAAGTGGGGTAGAATACAAAAAAAATTTTATTTTCCAAATTATGTGTTTGTTTTCCTACAGAACATGCCTAATTTTATAATCAGAAAAAAGTGACTAAAGGTATGCATAAAAGAGCTAAAAGCACACTTAACAAATCCATTGCACTGTTTGTTAGGCCATTAAGATTTGAATGATAATTTTTCTCAAATTTTCAAATTTATGAAGTGTAACTATAACTTACATATACTTAAATTTTTTCTAGATAGTAATATTAGAAAACTATAAAAAGAATATGTGATAGTAATTAAAAAGTCAGTGGTAAACAATAAGTCCTTTGGAGTCCCATGTGGGAGGTCAGGAGCCACCTTCTCCTTACTGGGTGGTGGGTGGTTCAGTCACTAAGTCATATGTGACTCTCTGTGACCCCATGGATTGCAGCCCTTCACTGTCTCCCAGAGTTTGCTCAGATTCATGTCCACTGAGTCGGTGATGCTGTCTAACCATCTTATCCCCTGCCCCCTTCTCCTTTTGCCTTCAATCTTTCCCCTCATCAGGGTCTTTTCCAATGAGTTGGCCCTTTGCATCAGGTGGCCAAAGTATTGGAGCTTCAGCATCAGGCCTTCCAATGAATATTTGGGGTTGATTTCCTTTAGGATTAACTGGTTTGATCTCCTAGCTGTCCAAGGGATTCTCAAAAGTCTTTTCTAGCACCGCAATTCAAAAGCATCAATTCTTTTTTTTTTGTTTGTTTTGTTTTGTTTTGTTTTGTATTTATTTATTTTTTTACACTAACTCCCAAACATGAACCCCCCTCCCACCTCCCACCAGATGTGTATAAGAGACAGGAATTATATATGGCACAAGGCAGTTGGTCTGGATTATTTAGAGTAGGTTTTTTCCAGGTTCTGTCTTCTGTGGAAAGCACAGCCGTTACCTCTTGGCCTTCTCTTAGTTCCAGGATCCTGACAGTCTTAAGTGTGGGCCTTCTACCCCCAGAATCACATCCCCTTCATTTTACACCAGGCCTATATGTTGTTAACAGTGGCTCTTTTGGATGGTGACATGTTGCCTTTAGTAATCTTTCCTCATCATCCTGAAATGATGCCTATTTACGTCTGAAACACCGGGAAGGTTCTCACTTGAAGGACACGACTTCTTATGGGCTTGAGGAAGAGGTGTAGCCTTGGATCCATTATAATCTAAAATAATGCTATATTTCACTTATCTCCAAGGAGCAAGAAGTTAAATCAACAACCTTTCATTCATATTAAAACATGATCAGAGAAAACTTAGTATCTTATGTTTACTCTCTGCAAATATGCAGAACCAAAAAATTATTCAACATTCAGGAAAAGGAATGTCATTTCCCTCCCTGTTCTTTGAGCACACATATCTATATTCTAAACTCCATTAAAACGACAGTGAGGAGGGGTGTACGTGTTATAAACTCACATACAAAAAGATGATAGAAAAAAAAGTTTTATGCAAATATGCAGAACCAAAAAATTATTCAACATTCAGGAAAAGGAATGTCATTTCCCTCCCTGTTCTTTGAGCACACATATCTATATTCTAAACTCCATTAAAACGACAGTGAGGAGGGGTGTACGTGTTATAAACTCACATACAAAAAGATGATAGAAAAAAAAGTTTTTTTAAGTTACAGAAATGTCAAAAGCAGACAGAAGACTGGTGACTGGTGAAGGTCACCAGCAGTGGCCACACGTGAGGCACTTCAGAGAGGGGGCAGCAGAACCCTGGGGACACTCAGGCCTTAGAAACATCAAGTTCAGCAGAAGACATCAGGATGATGTCTGGGGCTGGGCAAAGGAGGACTGGAACTGAAAGGGACGGGCTCGGCACAGGCCCACATGTGCTGACACGCGTGCTGGCTTTGGTCCACCCTGCACCCCTTAATTCCAAGCAACTGTAAACTGCTCAGGAATAAATATGAGTAAACAATCGGGCATCAGGTTTTTGAAGAAAGCTTGCAGCAAGAGACCAAAACAAACAGCAAAGTGACATATAAACAGGAGATAATTCAGGAAGCAGCAAAGACTTTTGAAAAATCTAATTAATGTCCTCAGAGAGCCATGAAATGTCATATCTACAGAGCAAGGGTGCCGCTTTGAAAAATGAGTAAACAAATAAGAAAACACTTAGTAATTAAAAGACAGGACTGCCATAATAAAACATGCAAGAGCATGGCTCGAGTCGATGACCTCATTCTCCATTCCGCCTGGGTTCTTATTCCAAAGTTCACACCCTAGACCCTCTTTACTAACCTGAGCCTTCTAAATCTCAATTTCAAGCATCCTACTCAACCACAACCAACAGCTTTCTTTCCAGTGACTTCTTGCCAGCATCCCAACAGTCATACCACCAAGACTTAGCCTACTAGTTTTCCCGTCTTTCACTGTCTCTTACCCACGTATTTCTACTTTCAAAATATATTCAGGTTCTGACCATTTCAGATTCTAACCACCATTTCTCTCTTGGCTTCTGTCTTCGCCCTCATATAATCTGTTCTGAACACTAAATAACAAGAGGGATCAAAAAGATCCTAAGTCATATCCTGTTCCCCCACTGCCTGTAATTCCCGAAGAGCTTATTATGTTATTCTTTCTTATGTCCAGTGTAAACAGCCTACAGGCTCTACACAACTTGATCCATCCTCCATGACCTCATCCTATTGCTCACACTGTTGTTAAGTTCACTAACTTAGTGGCTCCTGGAGGTTCCCCTCAAGTATGCCAGGCATACTCCAAACTCAAGGCTGTCCCCTTTGCCCCCAAATATCAGCAAGGCTCACTCCTGCCACCCTCAAGGGCCTCTCTGACCAAAAAACTGCACCTCTACCCCCAGCACACCCTAGATCCTCCTTCCCTACATGGTTTTTCCCACCACTACAAACCACTATCTGAGCTGCGATAGATTTTAATTATTCATTTCTTTATTATCTGTCTCATCACATCAGAATACAGTACCTATGAAGGTAGGATTTTTATCAGTTTTGTTTACTACTATACTCTCAGCATCTAGAATAATGTTTAAAACATAGTTAAAAACGCACAATAAATGCATATGATGAATGATAATGCTGGATAATCAAGTCAAGAAAATTTCACAAGAAACAGTAAAGACAAAGCTATTTTAAAAATGTGAGTAAAAATAAAAGACCCAGAGGGTCAATCCACAAAGTCTAATATGACCAACTAGATTTCTAGAACAAAAATCTAGTTTTAAAAAGTGGGAGAGAAGAGGAAATTATCAAAATAATAATACAACAGAATTCAGGTTAAAAACAGCATTTTCTTATTATCAGTACAATAAATGGAAAGACTCACATTTAAAATACTACTGTGAAATTTCAACAAGGATATCAAGGATGAAGAATAAAGTTTTCAAGATAAGAAAAAAAAAAAAAAAACCAGCATACAAAGGAATGAGAATCAGAAGCACCAGACCTGCCATCAGCAACAAACAGGCCAGAACACAACAGAGCAATGCCTTCAAAGCTCTCAGAGAAAATAAATCTCCCTTCATAATCCACACCCAGTCAAAACTGCCAANACCAGCATACAAAGGAATGAGAATCAGAAGCACCAGACCTGCCATCAGCAACAAACAGGCCAGAACACAAGAGAGCAATGCCTTCAAGCTCTCAGAGAAAATAAATCTCCCTTCATAATCCATACCCAGTCAAAACTGCCAATTAAGTGTGGAAGGAGGAGAAGAGACACAAAAGGACACAGAAAGCTTACCCTTACACATCTGTTTTCTAAGTTATTGGAGGACATTTTCCACAAAGTGATTAAACGAACCAAGAAACAGAGGAGATCCTGAAAGTAAGGATCTAACCCATGAAAGCAATGAGGAAAACACCTGGGTGGTAGCTGGCACAAGAGCCGGAACCAACGGACTGAGTGGTGCGGGGGTGGTGGTGCTGGGGGTGTTGTGAGGTGGGAGGCTAACAGAGGAGGCACCAGGGACAGAGGGGAATTCCAGGGGTGTGATGCTGCCTCAGACAGGGAGAAAACCTAACAGTGTGGCGAAGGGAGACAGTGCAAGGAGAAAGAAAGCAAAGAGGGCCCAGGAAAAACAAACAGAAACAGAGGAACAATTTCAAAACCTGATAAATACAAGACACGCAGTGCAGCCATACAGTTAGAAATATGGAAGGAACCTATAGAGCTAAGACCAGAAACAGTTACAAGAGTTTAAAGGATTCCCTCTGAAGAGAGGACCTGAGGTGAGGATGAGTGAGACCGGAAAATACCATGCTAATTTTTACAACCACTGTGCTATTGGTTTGTTTTAATCCTATAAACATGGATTCTTCATAAGAACTTAAAATCTCATTTTAAGAAAATCACCACAATTTGCTAGGTTCTCAATTACAAAAAGTGGAATATTCTCAAGTCAATGATTTCAATATTCAAGTATCCCCAATACTTACTGAAGAAGTTCATTTGCCTTGAGTATGAAAGAACCTACTGCAGTAATAGCATCTGAAAAGAAGTAAACAAATAAATATCATTTGTCCAATAAGTAAAGAGAGTTTAAGGCATTCTATTGAGAAATAAAATTACCACCTTCAATTCCTGCAGCACCTAGTCCAAGAGGTTCATATTTTTGCTTCCATGAAGCCATTCCTTTCAGTTCACTCAAATGGTATAATAAAGACTCTGAGCCACTATCAAAAACAGAGCAGAAATAAATTAGTGTCATCACTGTCATCAGGGTGGCAGGCACCTATTATCTTGCTTGAATATTTCTAAGTTTTCAAAAATAAAAACTGATAGTAACTTTAATTTTCTTTCTATGAGAGACTATTAGCTCTCAAAATTATTTCAAAAAACTGTAGCAGAATCATTTGGTTGTCATGACTATTGAGATGAATTGGCCACAAGATTAAACTTTATAAGATCAAATTATGTTCCACAGTTGGTCCTGGCACTGTTAAGATAGTCATCTGGTCATCTTGTTCACCTAACAGCTATGTATTTAAAACTGAGCAAATATTTAGTAAGCCCCAACTGCAGGTCAGGCACTATGGGGACTTCATGGTAAACAAAACAAAAGGGTCCTTATACACTGATAGTCTAATGGGGGAGACAGTCAGAACCACATAATCATAATCAGACAGCTTCATAATTTCATAATCAGACCATTTCAACTACATAAATGCCTTAGAGGAAAACACACCAGGTACAGGAGAAAGAGAAGAATCTAAACTAGTCTGGGAATCAGAGAAGGATTCTCTGAACATCTGAGCTGAGAGCTGGAAAATGCAAGTGAAGAACAGGGTGCTACTGCTAAGTTATTTCAGTCGTGTCCGACTCTGTGTGACCCCATAGACGGCAGCCCACCAGGCTCCCCTATCCCTGGGATTCTCCAGGCAAGAATACTGGAGTGGGTTGCCATTTCCTTCTCCAATGCATGAAAGAGAAAAGTGAAAGTGAAGTCGCTCAGTCTGTCCGACTGTTAGCGACCCCATGGACTGCAGCCCACCAGGCTCCTCCGTCCATTGGATTTTCCAGGCAAGAGTACTGGGGTGGGGTGCCATTGCCTTCCCCGGAAGAACAAGGTGGAAGTGTTCAAAAGAGCAGAAGAGACGTACAAAAGCCCCAGATAGGAGACAAAATTGTCAAGTTTGAGAAGGCCACCAAAGACATGGGTCCTAAGAAATGGGAAGGCACTGGAAGTTTTTAATAAGAGTAACATGATCAGATCCACTGTGGAGAACACATCTGAGGGACACAGTGTGGACTGAAGACCAGGCCAACAGCCCTACAGTGCTCAAAGAGAGAGGTAAGAGCCAGGGGTCTCAGCATAAAGAAATCTATCAAAATCTAAGTCAAACACTGCACATCAGCCAGCAAGCTGCCTCACTGAGGGAGCTGCACATCAGCCAGCAAGCTGCCTCACTAAGGGAGTGGTGTTTAGAAATGGCATGAGACGTGAGGGTCTAGAACAGTCTTGGCTCTGACACGTAATAACTTTGGGGCAGCCATATGCCCTTTCTGAACTTCAGTTTCTTCTTATGTAAAACGAAGATAATCACAACCAACACCTTTCCAAGGACTTAAATGCAAAAATATGTAACATGCTTTTACATAACAAATAAAATGACATACAAACATACTTAATTTCACTGCTCAAAAAAGGGTATATGCCCTATTCAAGACATAACTCATGGCTGTCTGGGTGAGAAAAAAGCCCAGATAGGGCCTAGGGTGGTGAAAAGATGTTGGAAAGTTATTTCACAGAGCAGAGTCACTATTATCGATTCTTTACATCTTGGGCACTTTAAGATTCCCCTCAAATGCTAAGGCAAAAATGTCAGCTAGAAGACGCTCAAACAGAGAATGCCAGATGATGAAAAGAAGGCTGAAGAAAGAAAACCAATGCTAAGTATGTGCAGATGCAACACCAAAAGATTCTACGTCATCTTCATACCTCTGTAAGTGACTTATAACCAATTTTTGTATACTGGAATACGATGACTCTATAGACTGGCCAAGCTTCTTTAAGCCCTGATTAAGAGAAAAAAATATAACATTTAGCAAACAAGTAAGATACTATATGCCATTCTAAATAAAATTAAGACTATGTTGATAGCCATTAAAGTACAAAGATAACCACACCTTTACTGTTAACTGGTTCATTAAGAGGGTCTGAAGTTCAGCACTAGAATGAAAAATAAAGTATTTTTAGTCTTCTCTATTTAAAATCTGAATGCATCACTTAAAACATTTAATTTCAAAGTACAAATTTAAACACAGATTTTAAACAAATAAAAAGAAATAGCCCAACAAAAATTAAGACTTTGTTGTACTCAGAGAAACAGACAAAACAGGAAACATTAAAGTCCACAAACAGACTGAAAGGCATGAGAATGTGCTATACACTAAAATGGCATTTCATGTCAGTAAGGAGAAGATGTACTACTCAATAAGTTACACTGGGAAATTATCTAGATACTTAGAAAAAAAATAAGTTGTTATGTCTTTCATAGCGTACAACCAAATAAATCATATCTGCAACATGTAAATGGAATAAAATAATAAACCACCAAAAGAAATCTCTGGATGAAAATAAAGATCTTTGACTGCTTAATATGGGAAAGATCTTTTTAAGAATAATGCTGAGGTAAATACAATAAAGGAAAAGAGTGATTTAGCTACATAAAAATGTTTAATTTTTTATACATTTAAAAAGTACAGATATATGTATACATGGTACATACACATAAAATGATTACATTTACATAGAAAATAAATACGTGAATAAAAAAGCCTAGAAAGATATATACTATTCTTTGTTTTTTGTGCATCAGAATTTTCTATTTTTTTTTTACAATGAATATGAGCTGCTTTTGAAATAAATTATTTTAAAAAGAGAAGGTAAAGCAAGAGTACCTAATGTAAGCTTATTACCTTGCTTTCCCCCACAACAACAAGTCCATGAATTCATCTTGCACTGATGTGGTTGTGTTCTTTTCCTAGAGAAAGATGGATAAGCTCATGATAAGTGTTTTTTAAATAAGCATTATTTATTCAAAATTACAGGAACATGACTCCCTTTCTTACCTCTAACCTTCTCTCAAATCCATATTTAAACTGATTATCTGAATAGCAGTTATGAGGAAACAGCCAGTCAGCTCTTCCAAAACCTGTCCTTAATCACCACATCCTATTAGCTCCACTTCACAATCCTGTCCCCACCTAAGTTTTTCCAATGGGAAGGACTGGCATTATCTCTCTCTGAGACAAGAGTTTGAAGTTAGATCAAGCCATCTCAAAGAAATCAAGATCTGAGCCTTGAACAAATCAGAACAATTTTTCTCATGTCCCTCATGAACTGAGTAAAGACATCATACACTCTTTAACACCTTCCATGGGAAACTCCAGTTACATCACCTGCACAAACTTGGTAAGACGTGAATCCATCTGCATCAGTATTTCTTCCCAGGCTTCACACATACATGTCAGTGACAAATTTATATACTATTAGCAAAAGGAAAAAATATTAAAGTAGCAAAAAATACTTAAAGTCAATATGCTAACTAAATAATATATGCTTCTTATGCCAATTGTCTCAAAGAAACCCAGGATATACTGTAAACCACTTTTAACTCAGTTAAGCCTGAGAAAGAAGAGACCATGGCTAACACTTGATAATCATTTAACAATCAAACATTCTCAAATTAAGTTTTCATCTGGTAAAATAGACATTTTTCAACTCTTTACATATACGATGTGTTTTATGTACATTAACTGTTAAAATGCGGATTGGTCAACTATTCAATCTTCAAACAGTATCCTTTTGAAAAGATATTGATCTCCAGAAATCTTTGACATGAAGCACATTAGTGACTGTGGGAGACTGAAGAAAGGAGGTCACCGTTCTTGGCAGCTCCTCCATCTGCATGCCTAGTCAGTTGCTCTAGTCTGTCCATCTGGGCTGGCCGTGTGTCTCAGTGTGGCAAAGGAGCACAAGTGTCACTGAGTTCAAGGCCCCAGAAGGCTTTGCAAGCTTCCACTTCCACTCCTGACACCCCCACTGTCCACACCACTCACCCAACAGGCCTGATCTAGCCTGCTGGGAAGTGGGGAGTATGGAGTTCAGATAAAGCCATCACGGCTGAGAGATACTTGGACCAGCCAGCTGCCACCACTGTACGACCAAGACCAGCCCGAATAGCTAAACCTGGCCCAGAACAACAGAACCTTCAGCTGGGCCTGGCCCAAACAGTCAGCTAAGTAAAACACCAATCTCCTGCTAATTGGGGGTACATTTATTATATCCAAAAGCTGTAAGAATGACTATTTTCCATAATACTTGATTTGCAAAGAAACTTTTAAAATTAAAAAATATCTTATTTATGAGAACGTTTAAAAAGATTTAAACTACTTTTTTCTTTTCTTTTGGAGATACAGAGATGGGTTGGAATAGATTTTCAATTAAATTTCTTTTTCTTGTTTCAGTGGACATTATAAGCTTATCTATCAGACTAGACACCTCTGCTATGTATAGTTGGCTTTAAAAAGTAAGTTTTTTATTTACACAACATTAGAAACTTTATTATAAACAAGCTATAAATAAATACCTGTAAAAGAGCTGAAATGTGAGTAAACTTTCTGGCCATTCGAGTTACTTCAGGTAAGAAAGAGTACAATAGATTGGTTTCAAGCTGTCAAATCAAAATACTAGAGTCACAAACAGATATATTTACTACTTTTAAAGAAGAGTCAAGGTATAACTATGTATCAGAAAGACTACCTCAGAATTTTGCTCCTTTTCAGTGTAACAAATTAGAAAATAACAGAATATAATTTTAGGATTCTCTCATCTGTAGCGTCTAACTATGTACAGTTGACCCCCTCTAAGTTAGCAGTCCTCTCTACTTAGTTAGAATAAATGTGATAATCTAATTTATACCACTATTATGAGAGACTTTTAAAATGATCACAAATATCTAAAAAATTTTAAGGAATTATAGCTACTAATAAATACAAGTTAACTATCTATTACAGAGGTACATGAATTATCACAATAAAGTTGTTATTAAAAACATCTGTTACAAATTCCATATAATGAGTGAATTATTTTACTATAGAACCAAACACAATTCGGGAAATCCTATTTTCACAGAACCTTAAGATGAAGAGAAACCATGAGCAACCGTTCTAGCAAACAGCAGGAAGGCAGGGGCTCTCTGCTGTTGTGAATACGATGAAACTAGAAGGCCTCATTTACGTCACATCCTGCATCTTTTCGTCCTGCTTTTGTTTGAGAGTTCACACAAACTTAGATTAAGTGGCTGGGTTATTTGAGATGAAATTTTCGGGAAGATTTTCTTGAAGGCAAAGCTACAACCTAAATACTCTGTCGGAGCCCAGTTTCCACAGTCTATGATACAAATGGCACACAATGAAAAGGTTTTCCCCGGCATTAAGCAGGCATCTCACACAGGAGGCAATGCGTCAGTTAAGAGCCCCGGCTCTGGAGCCAGACTGCCCAGCATCACCTTCAAGTCCTTATCGAGCAAGTGAGAGGTCCTCTGCGTGCCATTCAACCACAAGATGGGGGTAATAACAGTACCTATCTATCAGGGTACTGTGAGGACTCACATAAAATACACTGAATTACTCAGTACTGGGCACATATTAAATAATTAGTAAGTATTAGCTTTTATTATTATTAGGGTCAAAATCCCAAGAAAACAGTTGTTACAAACATGAACTGGTAAGCAACAAGTTAATATTGGTCATTAACAGACCATTGAAACACTGTTTTGATGAAAATTATGCTGAGCAATTGGAATAATAAGGTATTCACCGGTAACACTCTAAGATTTAGAAGCTCCAAGTCAATTTTTTGCTTTGTTTTAATGACCATTAGAATCCAGTGATATGGATAATAAAAATCAAACCTTTAAAAATATATATTTACTCTCTGCTGGTTCAAATACTCACCTGAAAATATGAAACTTCTGAAGCACCACCGGCAGAAACTTCTGTGACCACTGACAATGACTTCAAATCACTTGACAGACATAACGCAAGACAAGTACCGACAATCTGTAAAACAGTCAAATCCCCATTATATTTAGCGTTATCGCTACACTGCATCTGCTTACAATACAGGAAGCGAAAATTCACAGCTCTAAAAAGCAGTAACTCCAGCCACGTGTGTGGCAGATAAAGGCGTGCGTCCACTTAGTTGCAAGGACACAGGCACAGACCCTAACAATGCACCCGAGTGCTGGAGAACTAGCACAGCCCACAGAGCCTGCACCATTTTCTATCCTTTTAGGGAACTGCAAGAACAAGAAAAAGGTATGGAGAAGACCAAGACTGAGCCGAAGACTGCTTCTGACTTTCATCACATTCCAATCACAAATGGTAGCTCTTAAACGCAAGGTTAGAAAGACATTAAACCATAATCAAGTGTACCAGAGTAACCTTTTAGTTAAGAAAAAATTTTTTGACCAATTCCACTAAGAACCTCTGATCTTCACAGACATCATATCACTATTTTATCTTAGTAAGAAAATTATCCTCTTAACATCTAAGGACGAATAAATCCAAGAAATGAAACTGAGAAAAAAAGTAACATTTTATTCTTTTCCATAAATCAGTCAGTCGTTACACTCTAAGGCAAAAATTGAGAATCTTAAAGAAAAACTTACCCCAGTGACTCGAGCAATTTTGAACATTCCATAAGCGTAAAGCTCAATAAAACCAGAGCTTCCTCCAAGGACAAGAATATTAAGCCTGATTAAAAATAATGCAACAAGCTGAGGACAACAGAGAGGACCAAATTCTTACACCAAGATACAAGTTGTTACTGCCCTCGTATAATCTGCACACTCAAGCTCCCTAGCAGGGAGACCGAACCTCTAAACAAGTTCACCAAGTTTCAATTACATCAGGCTTATTCCTTTTTTTTCCCCCCAAAGAACAACATAAATTTCATTCGGCCTAAAAAGCCTCAGTTTACAGTAAAATAAGAATATATTATTTTAACAATTCTATTTATATACCCTCAATAACAAAATCATCTCTTTTCCAGTTAATATAAAGTGCCATCAGTTTTATCATGGCCCTGATGCTGAACGTATTAAGTGGGCTTAAAGAACCTGAAGATTTCAATTTAAATTTCAGAAACTCAAGCACGTCTATCCTCCTTTACTTTTTAAAAATGAAAGTATACCATAATATTAAACTTGACACAAATATCATACAATAAAAATGAGTGAATAATAGATATTGTCTGTTTATTGTTCAGAGGTATTTGTCAGCAATGAAATACAATGACAAAGAAAATATCTTTGGAACTCTGGTCTAAAAACTGCCTCAAGTATCAAATTTAAGTAAATAAAACTTGTTATTTAAGGTGTCTACAAGATTTACCTGACATCTCCCAAAAGCTTAATAATTTCATCAGAATTTTCTTCACTAAAATATAAAAATAAATTGGGTTATCTTTCAACTATATGCTTCAAATAATAAAAGATTTATCTTACTTGAGAAAAAAAGGTATACCTTACCTAAATATTTTTGAGGTGTTGCTATAACTAGGAAAAAAAAAACAGAGTAGGGTAAATAACTCTCAATAGAAATGCATTTTTTAAAAACACATGAGAAAATTGTCAATGTTAAAAGTAAAAGAAAGAAACCTGTANTAAAAGATTTATCTTACTTGAGAAAAAAAGGTATACCTTACCTAAATATTTTTGAGGTGTTGCTATAACTAGGAAAAAAAAAACAGAGTAGGGTAAATAACTCTCAATAGAAATGCATTTTTTAAAAACACATGAGAAAATTGTCAATGTTAAAAGTAAAAGAAAGAAACCTGTACGATTAATTCGAATGAGATTAAACTCTGGTACTTACTTTTTCGGCAATGTAGGAAGTTTAGGTAAGAGAAGATTTGATTCATCCTCAGAATTATAAAAGGATGTTAGAACACTACAAAGGGGAAAATAAGACAAAACAAAAATAAGTATTATAAAAACAAAGATTCTACTTCTCCATTAAAAAATATTAATTTTTTAAAGGCCCGATTTTACGTATGACACATTACCAAATGAACATAGTGTCTTTTACAGTGGTAAACTGTGCATGGCATTTAACAATCACAAACAAGAAACAGAGACGCTGGAAAGTCTTCATTTATCTTGAACTTTATTTCTGAAAGAAAAAAATCAGCCTACCCACTTTACGTTAAGAGGAACAAATATTTATAAACAATTTTCTCAGCATATGAAATGCATCCACATGTATTTAGTATCAGTACCAGAATTACGTATGACACATTACCAAATGAACATAGTGTCTTTTACAGTGGTAAACTGTGCATGGCATTTAACAATCACAAACAAGAAACAGAGACGCTGGAAAGTCTTCATTTATCTTGAACTTTATTTCTGAAAGAAAAAAATCAGCCTACCCACTTTACGTTAAGAGGAACAAATATTTATAAACAATTTTCTCAGCATATGAAATGCATCCACATGTATTTAGTATCAGTACCAGATATGGACTGAGAATTTGATTCCTTAACTCTCCTCTAAAAACCAACACTGAACAAAGGAGTGCCAAGAGCAATTTTAAAGAACACTGCAGTTATTATAATGTAATGATGGGTTCTGTGACTTATACACGTTCGGAGACATAACAATCCAGTAGGTGTATGTAAGATGACACCAAGTATTTTGAAACAGTTTTATTTATCCTCCCATTTTTTTCAATCCTACCTCTGAATACAGATGGAAGTGAATAAGGTGAAAAGTGGTGTCCTGAGAGACCCTGGAAACTCCATATAACATTTCTGAACTCTTAACAGAAAGTGTGTTAGGAATACACTTAGNGCATCTTTTCGTCCTGCTTTTGTTTGAGAGTTCACACAAACTTAGATTAAGTGGCTAGGTTATTTGAGATGAAATTTTCGGGAAGATTTTCTTGAAGGCAAAGCTACAACCTAAATACTCTGTCGGAGCCCAGTTTCCACAGTCTATGATACAAATGGCACACAATGAAAAGGTTTTCCCCGGCATTAAGCAGGCATCTCACACAGGAGGCAATGCGTCAGTTAAGAGCCCCGGCTCTGGAGCCAGACTGCCCAGCATCACCTTCAAGTCCTTATCGAGCAAGTGAGAGGTCCTCTGCGTGCCATTCAACCACAAGATGGGGGTAATAACAGTACCTATCTATCAGGGTACTGTGAGGACTCACATAAAATACACTGAATTACTCAGTACTGGGCACATATTAAATAATTAGTAAGTATTAGCTTTTATTATTATTAGGGTCAAAATCCCAAGAAAACAGTTGTTACAAACATGAACTGGTAAGCAACAAGTTAATATTGGTCATTAACAGACCATTGAAACACTGTTTTGATGAAAATTATGCTGAGCAATTGGAATAATAAGGTATTCACCGGTAACACTCTAAGATTTAGAAGCTCCAAGTCAATTTTTTGCTTTGTTTTAATGACCATTAGAATCCAGTGATATGGATAATAAAAATCAAACCTTTAAAAATATATATTTACTCTCTGCTGGTTCAAATACTCACCTGAAAATATGAAACTTCTGAAGCACCACCGGCAGAAACTTCTGTGACCACTGACAATGACTTCAAATCACTTGACAGACATAACGCAAGACAAGTACCGACAATCTGTAAAACAGTCAAATCCCCATTATATTTAGCGTTATCGCTACACTGCATCTGCTTACAATACAGGAAGCGAAAATTCACAGCTCTAAAAAGCAGTAACTCCAGCCACGTGTGTGGCAGATAAAGGCGTGCGTCCACTTAGTTGCAAGGACACAGGCACAGACCCTAACAATGCACCCGAGTGCTGGAGAACTAGCACAGCCCACAGAGCCTGCACCATTTTCTATCCTTTTAGGGAACTGCAAGAACAAGAAAAAGGTATGGAGAAGACCAAGACTGAGCCGAAGACTGCTTCTGACTTTCATCACATTCCAATCACAAATGGTAGCTCTTAAACGCAAGGCTAGAAAGACATTAAACCATAATCAAGTGTACCAGAGTAACCTTTTAGTTAAGAAAAAATTTTTTGACCAATTCCACTAAGAACCTCTGATCTTCACAGACATCATATCACTATTTTATCTTAGTAAGAAAATTATCCTCTTAACATCTAAGGACGAATAAATCCAAGAAATGAAACTGAGAAAAAAAGTAACGTTTTATTCTTCCATAAATCAGTCAGTCGTTACACTCTAAGGCAAAAATAGAGAATCTTAAAGAAAAACTTACCCCAGTGACTCGAGCAATTTTGAACATTCCATAAGCGTAAAGCTCAATAAAACCAGAGCTTCCTCCAAGGACAAGAATATTAAGCCTGATTAAAAATAATGCAACAAGCTGAGGACAACAGAGAGGACCGAATTCTTACACCAAGATACAAGTTGTTACTGCCCTCGTATAATCTGCACACTCAAGCTCCCTAGCAGGGAGACCGAACCTCTAAACAAGTTCACCAAGTTTCAATTACATCAGGCTTATTCCTTTTTTTTCCCCCCAAAGAACAACATAAATTTCATTCGGCCTAAAAAGCCTCAGTTTACAGTAAAATAAGAATATATTATTTTAACAATTCTATTTATATACCCTCAATAACAAAATCATCTCTTTTCCAGTTAATATAAAGTGCCATCAGTTTTATCATGGCCCTGATGCTGAACGTATTAAGTGGGCTTAAAGAACCTGAAGATTTCAATTTAAATTTCAGAAACTCAAGCACGTCTATCCTCCTTTACTTTTTAAAATGAAAGTATACCATAATATTAAACTTGACACAAATATCATACAATAAAAATGAGTGAATAATAGATATTGTCTGTTTATTGTTCAGAGGTATTTGTCAGCAATGAAATACAATGACAAAGAAAATATCTTTGGAACTCTGGTCTAAAAACTGCCTCAAGTATCAAATTTAAGTAAATAAAACTTGTTATTTAAGGTGTCTACAAGATTTACCTGACATCTCCCAAAAGCTTAATAATTTCATCAGAATTTTCTTCACTAAAATATAAAAATAAATTGGGTTATCTTTCAACTATATGCTTCAAATAATAAAAGATTTATCTTACTTGAGAAAAAAAGGTATACCTTACCTAAATATTTTTGAGGTGTTGCTATAACTAGGAAAAAAAAAAACAGAGTAGGGTAAATAACTCTCAATAGAAATGCATTTTTTAAAAACACATGAGAAAATTGTCAATGTTAAAAGTAAAAGAAAGAAACCTGTACGATTAATTCGAATGAGATTAAACTCTGGTACTTACTTTTTCGGCAATGTAGGAAGTTTAGGTAAGAGAAGATTTGATTCATCCTCAGAATTATAAAAGGATGTTAGAACACTACAAAGGGGAAAATAAGACAAAACAAAAATAAGTATTATAAAAACAAAGATTCTACTTCTCCATTAAAAAATATTAATTTTTTAAAGGCCCGATTTTACGTATGACACATTACCAAATGAACATAGTGTCTTTTACAGTGGTAAACTGTGCATGGCATTTAACAATCACAAACAAGAAACAGAGACGCTGGAAAGTCTTCATTTATCTTGAACTTTATTTCTGAAAGAAAAAAATCAGCCTACCCACTTTACGTTAAGAGGAACAAATATTTATAAACAATTTTCTCAGCATATGAAATGCATCCACATGTATTTAGTATCAGTACCAGATATGGACTGAGAATTTGATTCCTTAACTCTCCTCTAAAAACCAACACTGAACAAAGGAGTGCCAAGAGCAATTTTAAAGAACACTGCAGTTATTATAATGTAATGATGGGTTCTGTGACTTATACACGTTCGGAGACATAACAATCCAGTAGGTGTATGTAAGATGACACCAAGTATTTTGAAACAGTTTTATTTATCCTCCCATTTTTTTCAATCCTACCTCTGAATACAGATGGAAGTGAATAAGGTGAAAAGTGGTGTCTTGAGAGACCCTGGAAACTCCATATAACATTTCTGAACTCTTAACAGAAAGTGTGTTAGGAATACACTTAGCAAGTAACTGGACTGGGACAGAAATTACATGGTATATACTCTGCTCCTCTGTAAGTTCACATGATCACTTTCAACCTTTATTATTTGATGACGGATTGATCCTTGTGTTATCTACAGTGAATTTTAAACTCCAGGCTAGACCTTATTATCTAATGTTTTTACAAGCCCCTCCTGAGGAAATTTGTGAATTAATAATCAGGATTTATAAATTCATTTGATATTAACTTAAAACTTAATTAGAATGGAAAAGCTAACAGGAAGAAAATGATCTTATTTCCTCAAAAAAAAAAAAAAAACCTTTATGTTCAGTATTCACTAAGCCTACGACTCTTTAGGGTATCTTTACTGCAAACGTGGTAGAGTACTTGATTTCACAGACTAAGGCAAAACTATTTTCACAAAATAAGGAAACTATAGGAACCACAAAAATAAAAAGAACTCATTCAGTATCAAAACAAAATGCTCAATTCAGCACTTTTCATATTTGAAGAATATTTACTCACACACAGAAACACAAAGTTCCAGAATGAAATATACGGTGAAAAGAAAAACAGAACCTTAATTTGCTAATCAGCAATTTTAACTAATATTACTTGAAAGTATAAGTCATTGATATAAACTTTTAAAAATAACCAAAAAGAAAAATCTTGGCCATTCAGGCATTACTGCTCCAATAATAAAACAGATTTTTTTCCAGAAGAGAAAGAAATTTAGCAAATATTAAAAAAATTTCATCTTGATAAGCTTAAGACAAAAGGTTAAAAGCAAATACACATACTCAATACTCAGATGCGCCTAAGTTTCCACTTTTAAAAAATGAAAAATTCATGAACATCCTACTGGGACCACTGGGGTTTTGCTTTATCACTCTACCTGCTCTCAACAGTCACTTCCATCCAATGCATACAAGAAACTGGGGCCTCCACAGAAAAAGAGTGCAAGCTTTCAGGTTTTTCTACATCACACAACACAATTTTCTTGGTATCAGCAAGAGCAAAAGCCAAAACTAAAACAAGAAGAAATAATCAGAATAAGTCAGTGTAATATTAAGAGAAAAATAGGTATTTCATTTCTTGCTCAATTTTACTATTTTAAATATATCATAATCACAGAAATGATTTAACCCTTAAATCCTTCCTTTAAATAAGTAAAACATGGAAAGGTATCTTTGCATAGAGTTATGCTGTTATCAACACTTATTTTCAAATGCTCAAACTTTTGTGAGCAACCTACTACTTACTGTCCTGTGTACTGTTCTTAGCATCTTACATATCAGAGCCTCTAGACTGGAACATTGATGCCAAGCAGAAAACACAGAACAGACACCAACATATAAACGATAATATCGTATCACCAAGACATACTGGTCCCCACCTGAAAGTTAGAAAGTGATTCCATCTGCTTGGTTCTTGGGAAGGATTTTTATTCCTCTTTTTAATTTCTAACCCTTATTGAACAGGGATATCAAATACTGATGGGTCTTCTTCCTGTCACTGTGGCTGAATGATCTAGTATCGTTTCTCTACAGTAGTCTTTAATGTCTTCCTAACATGTAAAACTGAAGAACGTCTAGGCAGAAGGCTGTGTGTTTTTCACTGTATACCAATACATACAACTCTGCGAGATGAGAGGCAATCCAAGTCTCCTCTTCTTTAAAACAATTTAAAGCAATCTTGAAATAATCATTACCAAGCTAAGCCCTATTTTACTGTCCAAAAGCAGGAGACATTTTTTAATGATAAAAATATCACCTACTTAAATACATTTTCACACACACTGACTTTCATGACTTCTGAGATCCTGATGTTTTTGGATGAAGAGAGCAAGATCTCAAAATACTACTTACAAAAGTTCTCTAATTTTACACATACTTTTTTTTTTCCAGTAGAAGAAACAAGAACTGAGCAAAATGAATATAGACCAAAATAGCTGTTATGTGTAGAGTGACAGGCTTTCAGGACATTTTTACATATTTATATTTATCTAGGGAAAAAAGGAGGCAAAAATTTGTTTTTTTTTTAGGCACCAATGATACAGATGACTTGCAGCATTTTCCTGTGCTGACCGGACATGTACAGCAGCTCAAATGACTGTCAGTGTAACAACACATGGAAGAGGAGAGTTCAGTCCTCAGAGCAGCAGCATGGTAAGCTACAACACACAGGGTACCAACAGTAAGATCACACGGAAACTGAAGGAAGGGGGTCAAAGCTGACAGTCCTTCAGGTGAGGTAAACAACTGTGCAGAGAGAATATTTACGAACCACACATTTAATGCTAAAACACATTTTGGGGAGAAAAGGGCCATGATGGCTCTGAACTGACTACTGAGTGGCAAATGAAGCTCTGGACCAACAGTGCAGAACAAGACAGCAAAAGAACAAAACCAAAGTACCCTGTGTATTCTCATAAAACTTCCTGTTAGACTTATCTTTGCCAAGAAGTCAGATTTCATTTTAGAGATATCTCTGCCATGAAAAAAGATGGCAGAATTAATGAGTTCCATGAAAATACTATAAAGCATCTGAAAAAAACAAAACTCCCAAATCAGTATTTAGAATTCTAGTACATTGTAAGAAAAATAAATTCTTTCAGTAAGTTCTCTTTACAGAATACTCTTTCTGAGAAACAAAAACATATTTTTTACAATACTGTTATTACGTTTGCCATCTGGTCTCCAAGCCAGACAGGTCACTTCCTTTCCTGTATTTTCATTTGGTGGAAAACTCCAAACTCGATGAAAACTTGCAAGTCGATGAAGTAAAACCTACGACAAAACAGATATAGTGGCAGATAATAAAAACATCCATTTCCAAAAATAAAATAAATCTAAACCCCACTATAAATTTTTTCTAAAATTGTACCAAGTATAATATTTAGCCATCAGAAAAAATTCAAAGTCAAGAGTGTCTGAATGAATTTAAGGTATTTTCAAAGAAACGGGTGAAACAAGGTCTAATTTAACCCTGTACTTACACATTTTTCTAACTTTTATGTCAACAAGAGACTTATATTTTAGAAAGGAATACAGCTTCCCAGGCAGCTCAGCGGTAAAGAATCTACCTGCCAAGCAGAAGACTCAGGTACGATCCCTGGGTGGGGAAGATCCCCGAGAGAAGGCAATGGCACCCACTCCAGTATTCTTGCCTGGAAAATCCCATAGACAGAGGAGCCTGGCAGGCTGCAGTCCATACGGGCGCAGAGTCTGACGCAACTGCAGCAACTTAGCACACATGCACGCACCGGCTCACTCACGCCTTCCGACACCTCTCCTCATCAGTTTTGCTGATTTCAAGAGCAACGATGTCCTGGCTTTTGGTTCTCAACTACCTCTTCTTCAATGACCACAACTTCTACCCCACCGCAGTCACTCCCCGGGTCATGTCTGTTACACTGCCATTACCGACAACTACAGATGCTGCCATAAACTTCAGCCGCAAACTTCCCCCTTTCCATCACTGTCTGTATCTTTTCTGCTCATCCCGACTAACACCCATCTTCAATTCTGCAACCTCACCAAGACACACAATCCAATAAGTCTACCACCGATTCTCTGCCCTCACCCCACAGGTGACCTCACTTCCCTACTTCATCAGGTTAGAATCCAAAGTTCACCACTACAATCGCTTCTCTTGTACATAACTTCGACTCCCTTGCATCGCCTGCTTTTTGTCACCCTTTGTCACAACAACTCTTGTTAAACCCAACCACACCTGCACCCATGCAGCTGAACAGAAGAGACACACAACCATACTCACTAGTTTCACTATAGAACCACTAACCTCATGTGCCTTTTAACACTGAAGCACAATCCTATTAGATTTACTAGTCCACTCGCCTTGTCGGCTTCTTCAAATTTCTCTTCCCTCCTCAAAATTCCAGTATTTTCGTCTCCATCCTCACTGCTAGACAGTGCCCTTTCTTCTTCACTAAGAAAATGGAAGCAACAAGTGCCCACAATCACATCTGCTCGTCTGGTCACACTGATGCTCCTATTTCTTCCCTTCCCGCCTACAGCTGGGGCTGAGGAACGGCACTCCTCTCAGAGCCGAACACTCGGGGTGCGGAAGGAGACTGGATTCCACTGTGGAAAGCAGACGTCAGGCGGAAGGAGCCTAGATTCCAGAGAGGGCTTTGGCAAGGCAGGCGTCAGTACCCTGGCGACAAAGCCATGACATCAGCACAGCTTTCCAGGCTGCTACCTTTCCCTGACTGCTAAGTTCCCTTTTCCAGCTAGCTTCCAAGCCTGGCTGAAGACAACTCCCTCCTGGCCAAGTAACTATGAGGACACCTGCCAAAAGGCCAAAGGAATAAGACACCAAGGTGAAGGTTTCCTTACAAAATGTCTGCCAAGTAATTAAAAACTTTCAGCAGAAAGTTACAACTGGGTTACACTTGATGAAGTGTAATATAATGTGAACCAGAAATGGCAACCCACTCCAGTACTCTTGCCTGGAGAATCCCAGGGGTAGGGGAGCCTGGTTGGCTTCCATCTATGGGATTGCACAGAGTCGGACAGGACTGAAGCGACTTAGCAGCAGCAGCAGCTGAAATAGTGACAACACTCAGGCACATTCCATCAGGTGAAGCATCACTCTTTTGTTTCAATGTAAAGGTATTTTTAATGGGAGGTAGCTAACCAACCAACACTGTGAATGCTGGACAACAGAATAAAGATTCTTAAACATCCTCTTTGGCAGCTACAAACATGCATATTCACAGCTCGAGTCTGACAACTCACCTTTCTTCTGCCTGAACTGTAAGTAAACGAAGGGCGGAATCTGTGGACCCACTACTATGTCAACTCTTAAGTGAAACATGAGCCTTTAAAAGCCCCATTTAACAAATAACTATGAGAGTCTCCGGGATGCAGGACCGTGTGATTGTGTCAAGCTGTGTGAAAACTTGTCTTGGCCACAGAATGCGGGAAATGGGTGTACGAAAGACCTTTCCTGTGCCTGGTCCCTTATATTCACTTAGACTATGCAGCAAGACTGCAGAGAGGGGCAGGGTAGACAGGTGGCCTGGGCTCGGTGTCCTCGTGGCTGCGCGCCGGCTCACTCACCTCGCCCGCGGTGTTGGCCAAAGCAATGAGATCCCGCTTGGGTGACCAGACCAGGAAGATGATCTCCTGCGGCAACTGCTTCTCTCCCACCACCCGGAAGGATGGGAAACAGGTCGGGAAACGCAACATGGGGACGGCCCTGCAATGACTTCCCTAGTCGGAGGCTGGCTGGGGCCCCCCGCGGCCGCTTTGCCAGGGCCCGGCGCCGCTCCCGCCCCGGACCCTTCCGGCAGAGCCCCAGCGGCGGCGGCACCAGCGAGGTGCCCCACCGCAGCCAACGCGGCCCGGGCGGTCTCCGCCTCCCGCTTTTCCTGCCCGCGCCGGCCGCGCTGCCGCCGCCGCCGCGCGCTTTCCGGGCACTTCCGGTGCCCGAACTTCCTCGCGAGAGCACGAAGGCGANGCACCAGCGAGGTGCCCCACCGCAGCCAACGCGGCCCGGGCGGTCTCCGCCTCCCGCTTTTCCTGCCCGCGCCGGCCGCGCTGCCGCCGCCGCCGCGCGCTTTCCGGGCACTTCCGGTGCCCGAACTTCCTCGCGAGAGCACGAAGGCGAGGTTTCGATCAGCCAGAGTCCCTTGGACAGTCTTCAAACCGGTGGTCCTCAGTCCTGCTTGCTCAGTAGAGAGGTTTTTTGTTTGTTTCTTTTGCTTTAAACACGGTGCCCAGGCAGCACGCCAGACTAATGAAAAGCGCTTTCCTGGTGGCTCAGACGGTAAAGAATCCTCCTGCAATGTGGGAAACCTGGGTTCGATCCCTTGGTTGGGAAGATCCCCTGGAGGAAGGCATAGCAACCCTACTCCAGTATTCTTCCTGGGAAACCTCATGGACAGAGGAGCCTGACGGGCTACGCAGAGTCGGAAACGACTGAGCGACTAAGCACAGCACAGTACGGAATGGGATCCAGGATTTATGGAACACTCAGAGTGCTGCCAGTTTGCAGCCTACATAGGAGAGCTCTGCTTTAAAATCTCCGACATAGGCAAATACCTTGATTCGTGGTCCCACTTAAGCTTCATAACTACTGATATTAGTAGCTGCATTGTAATAAATGAGGACTGTGGGCTTAGTCAGGATTTGTCTCATAGCTATTGGAGCGTCTACTATACGAAGGAATCTGGGCCCGCAGGGAACATGGGCTCAGCCTGGCCGGATGTGTGAATTAGAGTCCATCTGATGCCTCTTGTTACACATCTAA
This sequence comes from Oreotragus oreotragus, assembly GCA_006410675.1. Lineage (NCBI taxonomy): Eukaryota > Metazoa > Chordata > Mammalia > Artiodactyla > Bovidae > Oreotragus > Oreotragus oreotragus. The sequence continues at coordinate 71,291 of SJYX01002722.1, read as the reverse complement.
ATGTGTTAACTTGTTCAAAAGTTCCCATAAGTTATGGACCTGGTTAAAAGAATGTGACTATCATCCTGTGATTCTCCATCTTAAAGTCTATGGTAGAAAGCCATCTACCTTTCACTTCGTTTGACTTGCTCAAACAAGAAATATGGGAAGATCTTCAACTCTAAATAAACCCTATCTTCCTGCCATCTATCTGGATCTAGCCCCTGGGAAACGGTGACAGAAGTAGACTAATTCATTCAGCAACAAATATTTCAGGCACTATTTTGTGCAGTTTGTAACTCATGATGTTTACCCTACTCCCTTTCAGAGATGGGTCTTTTACCTTGCTTTTTCTGCAAACTATTAAGCATGGTCCCCAAATTTGTCCGGAAGCAGTATTCCAAGGTGAGAATGGACTTGCTTTTGTTATTAATGAAATGCATTTTCAGGTATTATGTAATGTTCTGGAGTGTTGTATAGTTGTTAGCACAACCAATGCCACCTTGAGCATGTACAGTTCCACCTGTCCTTCCACTGCCCTACCCAGGACTGTACCGTGTGGTAAATCACTTCTCTGTCATCAAGAGCTTTGCAGTTAATACTGTTTAATAATTATTAGGACCAGGTGGCCTTTATGCTTTGTTAGTCCCCAATGATGAAGACCTTCCCTGACGTATTCTTGGCACCCACTAGTTGTGCTAAAGTCGCTTCAGTCACATCTGACTCTACCACCTATGGACTGTGGCCTGCCAGGCTCCTCTGTCCATGGGATTCTCTAGGCAAGAATACTGTGAGTGGATTTTCATGCCCGCATCCAGGGGGTCTTCCCAACCCAGGGATCAAACCCGGGTATCGTGCATTGCAGGCGGATTTTTTATAGTCTCAGCCACTAGGGAAGCCCAAGACTAATTACCCATTCATAAATCTTGACTTCAGAATGCACTTCCTGTTTCTCTAGGTGAACTAATAGAAAACTGTTGCAGTGGTCTTTTCCCGGTACTGAGTGAAGTTGCAAATGCTTCCAGATCATTGTCTGCCTGACCCCAACTTGTGAGTTACCTGGTAATAAGCTGATCCATTGATAATATGGAGTTGGCTGCCTGGTTTTCGGGTCTCAAGATAACCTTCTCTATCCTCTAACACATGGCAATAGATAATCTAGATGGTGGAGTGCATTTAGCTAAATCCACTATATACCTGCTTTACAATCTTATGAAAACTGAATGCCCACCTTCCTGAAACTTATCCTGAATATGGTCCCTCATACCACACAGGAAAAGGACTGTGAATAAAGCTATACCCTCAGTGTTGAGGAGAGTAACTACCTACCTACATATGAAGAAACCTTCACAGAAGAGTATGAATTTCCCCCAAGATATGTATAACAACATAGGAAATAATCATAGGTGTGAAGTTCCAGATGTGGCCATTTGGAAATAAGAAAAGTTATAAGCACATTCATCAAATTGTTTACAATAGTGAAAAATGGAAACAACTTAGCTGCCCAACCACAGGAGACTGATTAAATACAATATATCCATACTGAAGAATAATACTATCATTACGTGTATAAACTGATGTTCACAACATCTTTATGAGACAATTACAAAACTATTTTTACAATTCCATTTTTAAAAAATTTAAAGTGTCTGTAGCTATTTACACAGGAATCTTATTTTTGAAAGTACACATAAGCTGTGACAGTGGTTATCTCTGGGTAGTAGAATCAGTTACTTTTCATTTTCTTTGGCTCAGGTGGCTCATGTATTAAGTGTAAAGTGAACAGGCAGCAACTTTTATTTCCTTTTGTCTTCTTTAAACATATAGAATGTTTAGGCTGACTATCTCTAGTTTTCTCCCACTCCCCACCTCCACATTTGCAAGTGAAGAAACTGGCCCATCTAATTAGTGTTAGTTTCTTAAAGATGAAGGGATGTCACAGTTACAGTCTGCAGGGGTACTAAGCCATGCAATAGTGTGAGAATCTTGTGACTGTCCAGCTAAAGGGATAAAACTTACCCCTTGAATCTGAGATCTGCTTGCTCAGTTTTGATGCTTTCCCTCCCCCTCAGTCTTGCAGAGTTAACATTATACTAAGTCTCTTGAAATCAAATTGTAGAGATCTTATCATCGCTTTATCAATGACCTTCTAGCTGACCCTCAAGTAATTTAACCTATGTCCTAATTTCCATTAAAACCACATCAAATAAGTCAAATTAGATTTTTTCCTTTGCATTTTTTAAAAGCTTTTCTTTCTTGGCAGCTCTAAGAGTATTAGCATCTTACTGTTAGGCAGTGCAGTTGGGTTTGGAGGCATGAATGACCATTTCCATTCACCTGACCCAACGCTGATGTATGAGGAGCTTCTACTGGGTGAGTGAAGAACAGTGTTAGCTTGGGTGCTAACTTCCAGTTAACCGTGTTAGCTTCCCAGGCTTGTGGAAGAAGGCAGGCGGCCATGGGTCCTGCAGCTGGCTGTCTCTTATATCACTGTGGGCAAGACACAGCTCTGGGAGGCAGGGAAGGTGCACCATGAAGCCCACAGGCCCCGGCCCCAAGCAGCTCCTAAGCTAGAGGGGAAACAAGCACAGAGAGTCGCTCTAATGCAGGGCATGATTTAAGTGCCTGAAAACAAGTCGAAGACACACAAACACACATCTGTTTTTATTTCACTGGCAAAAGATGACTGTTTCACTGGAGACAGCAATGAGGACATCGTGAAGGAGGTGGCATCAGACCACAACCTTCTGTAGGCTGATTTTGTTTAAGTCAAAGGCACACCATGTTTTATTGTACTTCAGATTGTCTCTTTACAATTAAGGATTTGTGGCATCCCTTTGTTATAAGATGATGGTTAGCATTTTTTAGTAATGAAGTGCTGTGTGTTAGTTGCTAAGTCGTGTCCAACTCTTTGTGACCCCGTGGACTGCAGCCCGCCAGGCTCCTCCATCCATGGAATTCTCCAGGCAAGAATGCTGGAGTGGGTTGCCATCCCCTCTCTCCACGGGATCTTCCTGACCCAGGGATCAGACCCAGGTCTCCTGCATCGCAAGCAGACTCTTCACCATCTCAGCCTCCAGGTTTTTTTTTCAATCCTTGTAAGAAAAAGAGCAATTCGTCTCCGTATCTTAGGCAAGCTTAATGTTAGGGACTGAACTGTGTCTCTCCAAATCTATATGCTGAAGACCTAACTCCCAGCACTTCAGACAGGGGCTGGATTTAGAGACAGCATCTTTAAAAAGGAGATAAAGGTAAAATGAAGCCATTAAGGTGGGCACTAATGCAATCCGACCATCCTTACAGGAGGAAATGTGGATCAAAGAGACACCAAAGACAGACCATGTGAGGACAGAGTGAGAAGGCAAGCGAAGGAAAGAAGCCTCAAAAACCAAGCCTGTCAACACCTTTATCTTGAAATTCCAGGCTCTAGATCTGTGAGAAAGTTGCTGTTTAAGCCATCCAATACATTTGTTATAGTAGCCCTAGCAAATGAATATACCTACCACCTGGAAACCTGTAGAAAATTCCAGACCTTCAAGTTTCTGTTGAGTACCTACAACACTTAGCGGACATGTAAGAAGGGGTACTGACATTAAGAAACTGAAACCTTTCGGGGAAACAGAAGCTGTCAATACAGTCACGGAATAATACATAAAAAGTGACTCAAGTGTGGTGCAGAATAGCAAGCGGCTTGGAGAGGAAGGTCTTAGCTGGTGTCAGTCTCAAATGTGCAACTTACCAGGGAGAGTGGGAGTGGGACCAGGGCCGAAAGGCTCCATAAGACTTTAAAAGATTGCTGTCTGGAGGGAAGTATTCCAAACAGAAAAAGAGAATGGGATGAAAAGATTGAGGCATACCAGAGAAATAAATTAGTCCAAATATCACACTAAATGTAGGAGGAAAAAAAATCTAATTTCATTCAGGGCCTACAAAGTGACAACCCTCTTCCAACAACACAAGAGAAGACTCTGCACATGGACATCATCAGATGGTCAACACTGAAATCAGATTGATTATATTCTTTGCAGCCAAAGATGGAGAAGCTCTATACAGTCAACAAAAACAAGACCAGGAGCTGACTGTGGCTCAGATCATGAACTCCTTATTACCAAATTCAGACTGAAATTGAAGAAAGTAGGGAAAACCGCTAGACCATTCAGGTATGACCTAAATCAAATCCCTTATGATTATACAGTGGAAGTGAGAAATAGATTTAAGGGCCTAGATCTGATAGATAAGAGTGCCTCATGAACTATGGAATGAGGTTCATGACATTGTACAGGAGACAGGGATCAAGACCATCCCCATGGAAAAGAAATGCAAAAAAGCAAAATGGCTGTCTGGGGAGATCTTACAAATAGCTGTGAAAAGAAGAGAGGCGAAAAGCCAAGGAGAAAAGGAAAGATATAAGCATCTGAATGCAGAGTTCCAAAGAATAGCAAGAAGAGATAAGAAAGCCTTCTTCAGA
>SJYX01002722.1:34570-64270 GCA_006410675.1 Oreotragus oreotragus | reverse complement strand
CACAAGCTGGAATCAAGATTGCCAGGAGAAATATCAATCACCTCAGATATGCAGATGACACCACCCTTATGGCAGAAAGTGAAAAGGAACTAAAAAGCCTCTTGATGAAAGTGAAAGAAGAGAATGAAAAAGTTGGCTTAAAGCTCAACATTGAGAAAACTAAGATCATGGCATCTGGTCCCATCACTTCATGGGAAATAGATGGGGAAACAGTGTCAGACTCTATTTTGGGGGGCTCCAAAATCACTGCAGATGGTGACAGCAGCCATGAAACTAAGACGCTTACTCCTTGGAAGAAAATTTATGACCAACCTAGATAGTATATTCAAAAGCAGTGACATTACTTTGCCAACTAAGGCCCGTCTAGTCAAGGCTATGGTTTTTCCTGTGGTCATGTATGGATGTGAGAGTTGGGACTGTGAAGAGGGCTGAGCACTGAATTGATGCTTTTGAACTGTGGTGTTGGAGAAGACTCTTGAGAGTCCCTTGGACTGCAAGGAGATCCAACCAGTCCATTCTGAAGGAGATCAGCCCTGGGATTTCTTTGGAAGGAATGATGCTAAAGGTGAAACTGCAATACTTTGGCCACCTCATGCGAAGAGTTGACTCACTGGAAAAGACTCTGATGCTGGGAGGGATTGGGGGCAGGAGGAGAAGGGGATGACAGAGGATGCGATGGCTGGGTGGCATCACGGACTCGATGGACGTGAGTCTGAGTGAACTCTGGGAGTTGGTGATGGACAGGGAGGCCTGCATGCTGCAATTCATGGGGTCACAAAGAGAGACACGACTGAGCGACTGAACTGAACTGAAAGTGACAAAATGCGACAAAGTACAAAAATACGACAAAGAAACGTCATATTACGTTACATAATATAAGCAAGAAATAGAATGAGATTTAGCTGCAATTATTTAAGAAAAATGTCCTTTTCAGGAACTTCCCTAGTGGTCCAGTGGTTAAGACTCCACATTTTCACTGCAGGGAGCACAGGTTCAATCCCTGGTGGGAGAACTAAGATTCCACATGCCACGAGGCATGGCCAAAAAAAAATTTCCTTTAAAAAGGTTAAAAAGGTTTGTTTGTCAAATTTCAGGGATTTTCTTTTACTGCTGTTTTAAGTAAGTATCTTAATGTTCAGCTATGCAGATTCCTAATTAGAACAAATGACCTCATCTCCCATCACACTTTATACCTCCCAGAGACATTTTCACATTCTATTAGTTTATCCTCTGAGAAAAGAAAGAGATTAAGTCCTTAAAATTACCATTAACTGAACACAAGAACAGAACCATCAAACTTCCTATTTTTAACTCTCTGAGAAGGTAACGAAGTTTTCAAGTACAGAATTCCTGATTATAAGTAACACCTTATTTGCTCAATACTAATATGGGCTTCTTTTCACATTTCAGTATTTCTGAAATAAGACACATCTAAAACTTAATATATACAATTAATAAGATAAGGGTGTTTTCCCCCTGAAAAGATGATTCCATCAATAGCACACTTTACAACTGATGGTATCTTAAAACCAAGAAAACGTGGTGATGATAACCATTGGCCATCAGGACCCAATTCTTCAGCAGTCACGGTCCCTCAGGTGTCTGAGTTTCTGGGCAGATTTCAATAGATTTTAACCACAGTATCATGGACACCATGAAAGTCAGGCAATGTCTACACCTATGCCTGAATCAGAGACTCTTACAATGACTCTACAAGGTTCATATCTCATCCAATCACCTCAAAACCTGCCCTTCCTATCACTACAGCAACCCACAAAAATGGGGCAAGAGAAGAATTGTTTGATGCTTGTTAAGTCCAGGAGCTTGGCTCATCTTTCAATGTCACCTGATCTATCAGGACCACACTGTCAGGGCCATGTGTGAGGATTCCACAGCAGGTACCAAACCATCAAAACTTAAAATACCAGGTGGAATTTAAATAAGAGACGAAGTACAGTTCTTCTACTTTTACTTAGAGGGCTGCAGCTAAGCCCAAGCTGAGATGCCTCCAAACGTGCTCTAAAATAATTATGTGGGTAAGAGAGGAGAGTCATTATGCAAAATACAGGCCACTCAAAACTACTAAATCTGAAGAAGATGATGTCAGATACCTAGCAGAGAAATGGGGAGAGGAATTCTTTGTTCAAACTCCTCCCTTTAGCGTTGCAACCCTGGACCACCAGATAATTACCATTTTCACCTGTTAACGTTTCTCCAGGCTAACAAGCAAACTGAGAGCCAGGTGCAGGTGCCTCATTTAATTTAACCACAAACAAACTCGAGATGTGTTGTCCCCGTTATAATGATAAGAAACAGTGGCTTCTAGAGAGTGAAGTATGGCCAAAGACATACAACCAGGAAGTGTTAGAATAGGAAAGAGGAGTTTGAATCACCAAAATAGACTGCCTCTGCTACAACTTTTATAAAGAAATATCCTGCATTAAGTTAAAAGACAATAAGATGACAGAGCAAGTCATAATTCAACAAATATTTAGGTGATTCTATACCATCAAAGGATAACTGCAAAGAGTAGTTGAAAAATAAATATTTAATATTAATATAACCATAATCATAATTCTGTTTTAGACTGCCTTTGTCAAAATTCTTTCCATCTTCAGATTCTGTCTTAAAAAAAACTGTACATTGTATTTCTCTTTACAAGTGAGATTTAAGCCATTGTACAATATTTTAATATTTAATTTAACATATCTAACAACATATTCCTATGTTCAACATAAACAAAACCTCAGGTTTTCATTCTTATTTTCTTTGTTTCTGCAAAAGGATGCTCTGTGCCCATTTTTCAGATAAAAGAGGCTAAAATAATATGACTGGAAGAGATGTAAAGAGAGAAAAAAGGCACCAAAAGCTAGTAAGCCAGCGAAGGTCTCCAGAGGGGCTGCAGTGTGTGCTGGGGGTGGGCGTGTAAAGCGGGGGTGTCTATAAACCAGCAAAATACCACCTCCCTATTTTCAAGCTTAGAAAGGTGCATACCTTTGAAAGCAACAGAATTTAAGTCCAACATGGCACTTTCAGAAAATGGCATCAAAGGTTGGACTATAAATCTTTCTTATTCTCAAGTCACTGGACATTTAAGAGCAAAGATATTGATGGGTTCTTTCTCTCCTTTTCTTCTTCCTTGTAACAGATGTATGATTCATGGGTTGTCCTTTAGTGGTCTCCATTTTCATCTTATTGCTTTTTCTTTGCTTCTGCTTTCTGACAGCTCTGAAAAACAAGGTGCTAAATTATTTTGGAGAATGAGCACAGTGAATTATGTAATTATGTTGAAGTTTAATTAACTAGCTAACCAAATAAGAAAACAGAAGGGAAAGAATTTACTGTATTATAAGCATAAATCCTCAGAATCCTAACCACAGTAAGAAGAGATAGAGTCCTGACCAAGCAAAATGTTTTAGAGAAGAAATTTCTTTGAAAGATGGTTACTACAGATTTAGAACAATCTATTCAGGACAAATACTCCACAGAGGTAAATAGTCAAGCCAATGAGTTGGGAGGGTCCCCCCCGCCCCTTGTACATCTGTACTGCTCAACTCAGCACTTCTATCTCCAAATCCCTGAATTACATATTTCAGAAAAAGACTGATACATTGACAGTTAGCAATGGCAGAAAAATGCTGCAGCTCTGAAAAGGCTTACAGAAGCTCATCTTATAGTTTTAATTTTCCTTTCCTCAGTATCCTAAAATCCTGACAAGGATGTCCACATTTAGTGGTCTCTTGAAGACTAGCTTCAAAATGAATAAGCTGAAAGTCAATCTCTAAAAAACATTAAATCATACCAGAAAACAAAAACAGATCCTTTGTTTCAGGTACTCTCTGAACTAAGTTACGGGCAAGCTGAGAAAGATACTGGTCTGTTCATTCACTTTCTCCAAGCTAGAAGAATCATGCCATTTATTGTAACACGAACAAAGGGGTGGGCTGGGGCTGCCAGCACTGGCAAACCTGGAAACTTCCAAGGCTGCCCAGCAATATCAACTGTTAGACTCCTTCTTATAAACCACCACAAGTCCTAGGGGAAAGCTTCTTCTTGATCTTCCCAGGACCAAAATCTGGGAAAGCAGCTTCATATACAGTATATAATCTCCTAGTGGACAAACCCAGCCTCTCCTTAAGTGTTGGGAATACGAACATGAATGGGCACAACTGACTTCAAGGAGCTGGGAGACTGAGACAAGGCAGGCGTCACCCTTCCCTTTCCTTCTCCCCACTTTTCTTTTTTAGGGAAAGAAACTGAGGCTAAGAAACCATCCATGAGGAAGTGGCAGAACCAGCTTGATTCAGGAAACCATGCTCTTGATTTTACCTTGATCCTACATACACTACTATAAATTATTCAGGTATATAAAATGCTCAGCATATACTAACTCCTAAATAAATATTAGTTATTATTAGTAGCTCCACATGACTACTATTCAGAATTTTGCTTGGTAATTTAATATTTTTCCATGTTTAGATTTTGCACTAGGGTATCTTTTAAGTTCAAAATAAAACAAAACAGTCATCTTCGTTCTGTTCTGTGCATGTTATAGAAGTCTCCTTTTTCTCTAGCCATTTATTTTAAAGTAGGAAAATGTCCTGGTAAGTGATGATTTAGCAAATGTAATGACATATAATCTCTTGATGGCAAAATCAATGACATTATTATGCATGCCTGGATACAAAATTCAAACAAATTTTCTTTGCCTTATCCATTGATAAGAACAAAACATGAACCAGATTTCACTAGTTAGGTTAGTTAAGTCGTTCAGTCGCATGTCCGACTCTTTGCGACCCCGTGGACTGTAGCCCACCAGGCTCCTCCGCCCATGGGATTCTCCAGGCAAGAATACTGGAGTAGGTTGCCATTTCCTTCTCCAGGGGATCTTCCAGACCCAGGGATCGAACCCAGGTCTCCCACATTGCAGGCAGAAGCTTTAATCTCTGAGCCACTAGATTTCACTAGAAGATATGGTAAACAAAAACAGAAAGAAAATACTCATTTGTAATGTGAATAAACAAAATGTTCCAGAGGTAGAGTCTTTAAACAGTGATAAACTGAGTATAAATCAACTGGCTGTTTTATTTTGCCTTAAAATTAAATTGACCTGGTACTGATATTTGTCCTCTAAATTACAAGTATTTATGTAACTGATAAAACGAGCTCTAACCACAAGAGGGAGCCAGCATCATTCTAGTTCATAACCAAAGGAAAATTAATACTAAGGAAAACTAAAGTAACAAAGAACAACTATAAAACATACAAGATGAAAAGAACTTTTATGCCATATAGGCTAAAAAAAAAAGCATAGAAATTATTTTTTACTATTATAAAAAGTTCATGCCTTGTCAACTCACTGTAAAAATTTTTTGAAAGCAATACCTGAAAATAACCATTAACAGTTTAGGTGTCTTCTCTAAGAGAAGAAGGTGATACTATTCAAGAATTATCAGGTATACCACGTCCTAAAAGATTTGGTCTTAAATTAAAATTGATAAAATCTAGTACTGAAAGATACTACATGATTTTCCTCAATGAAAACAATATATTACTAACAAATAGACTAGTCAGAGCTATTTAAGAACCAAGGAAGAGCCTACAATGTATTGCCAAAAGGTAAATTCAGTTTCCATGTGTCATAAAATCACAGAATCAAAGGCTGAGCATGATACTAACTCCTGTTTGCAACCAGAATTATACTGTAAATAGTAAACACCCCTAGATCACCCCTACTTTATGAGATTGTATTCTATTCTTAAAGGACTATAAGGAAAAGTACTTTCTAAGATCCACATGCCTCTTTAGTTAGTTTTTATAGTACCACTTCTACCCCTGATTACTTAGTGGGAATAATTATTTAAAGCAGATTCCATATGGGCGTCTCCGGTGGCTCCGAAGGTAAAGACTCTGCAAGTGACTCAGGTTTGACCCCTGGGTTGGGAAGATCCCTTGGAGAAAGAAATGGCCACCCACTCCAGTATTCTTGCAGGGAGAATCCCATGGACAGAGGAGCCTGGCAGGCTACAGTCCATAGGGTCACAAAGAGTCAGACATGACTAAGTGACTGACACTCTCACTTTCACTTTTCAATGGAAAAGGCAGTTTAAATAGTAGGCAGAATTCAAATGGCTGGGCTTTAATGGAAAAAAAAAATTCTACTGACCAAAAAACTAAAAACAGATGAAAAAGAATACAATCATAAGTAGTTAGTGAAGCATCAGGTATTCAGGTTGGTACAAAAGTAATTGTTTTGGACCATGAATTTTAAATCATTATAGCTAGACTCAAACACATCTTTATTAATCAAAACAGGAACCATTACACTCAACACATATTTGCCAGTGAGAAAAGTCTGTTTATCCCCGTAGCGTAAAAATCTGTGCTTCAGGATTTGATGAACTCTTGGAAAGCGTGTTCTGCTGCCTGCTGGTTATGGAAGCATTTTCCCTGCAAAAAGCTGTTGAGATGCTTGAAGATGTGGTAGTTTGGTTAGCGAGAGGTCAGGTGAATATGGTGGAAGAGGCAAAACTCTGTAGTCCAATTCATTCAACTTTTGAAGCAGCTGTGTGACATGGGGTCAGGCGATGCTGTGGAGAATTGGGCCCATTCTGTTGACCAATACTGACTGAGGCGTTGCAATTTTTGGTGCATCTCACTGACTTGCTGAGCATAGTTCTCAGATGTAATGGTTTCAGCAGGCTTCAGGGAGCCGTGGTGGGTCAGACAGGCAGCAGACCGCCAAACAGTGACCATGACCTTTTGTGGTATTAGTCTGGCCTTGGGAAGTGCACTGGAGTTTGTTCTTGGTCCAACCACTGAGCTGGTCATTGACAGCTGTCACATAAAATCCACTTTTCATCACGCATTACAATCCAATCAAGAAACGTTGCACAGAATAAGAGAAACTGCTGCTGCTAAGTTGCATCAGTCATGTCCAACCCTGTGCGACCCCATAGATGGCAGCCCACCAGGCTCCCCTATCCCTGGGACTCCAGTGAAGAACACTGGAGTGGGTTGCCATGTCCTTCTCCAATGCATGAAAGTGAAAAGTGAAAGTGAAGTCACTCAGTCATGTCCAACTCTTTGCGACCCTATGGACTGCAGCCTATCAGGCTCCTCCATCCACGGGATTTTCCAAGCAAGAGTATGGGAGTGGGTCGCGGGTGCCTTCTCCCAGAGTAACAGAAGATGATGCTTCAAAACAATTACTTTGTTATTTTTGGTCAGCTCATGAGGCAACCATTTATCGAGCTTTTTCACCTTTCCAATTTGTCTGAAATGCCAAATGACCATGGAATGGTCAATGTTGAGTTCTTCAGCAACTTCTCCGTCAAGGGGATCAGCTTCAGTGGTGGCTCTCGGTTGGTCGTTGTCAACTTCCTATGACCAGCTGTATTACACTCCTCATCTTCAAGGTTCTTATCTCCTTTACAAAACTTCTTGAGCCACCACTGCACTGTATGTATGTTAGCAGTTCCTGGGTCAAATGCACTGCTAATGTTGTGAGTCATCTCTGCTGCTTTACAACCCATTTTGACCTCGAATAAAAAAATTGCTCAAATTTGTTTTTTTTTTTGTCTAATATCATGTCTATAGTCTAAAATAAATATAAAATAAACAATAAGTAATTAGCAAAAAAGAAAAGACATGTGCATTAAAAGGATGTATAAAGTAACATCTATTTAAGAATGTATTCCAGTATCAAATGGCAAAATTCAACAATGCAAGACCACAATTACTTTTGCACCAACCTAACACTTCTAATACTAAAAGATGTTTTTTTCATCACAAGTTATATGATTGCTCAAAATTTTTATCCTGATCTCAATTTTAATGTAGTATTAAACTTAGCTATCTGGTTTTCACATCAGCAAAACAAGAGGACTCAATCAATACATGTCATCCCTTTAGTATAAAAATAAAAAACTGTAATCACAAGCTAGCCCATTTGAAATACCAATAGTATTTCTAAATCAACTACTGTCATTGGTATAATGTTGCTCTGAATTATAACAACTATATCACATACACGTATACGAAAGTTAGTCAGTCATTTTCTGCCTTATATTTTGGTTATTTACTGGTCTTGCCTGTAAAATCTTAAGCTCTCTGAAACCCACCTTGATATCCTTCCTCCCCATCTATGCAAACAATGCCTAACAGTGAAAGCAACAATTAATTTCGCACTTATGGGTCCTCCAGTTATTGCACACTTTTGTGAATTGTTCTGTACACAAGAAAAATTTTTTCTAGTAAATAAAGGAATTCAACTAACTTGTTAACTTTCTTAGATGTAGAGATGTTAGGACAAGTACTCCGTTTATGATCTAATTCACCACAAATAAAGCAGCCGTCTTTAGGGCCCTCGCAAGAATGATCTGGAAGACCACAGTGATTGCAAATGCTACAGTGGATCCAGGCTGTAAAATAAAAAATTAGGTTTTAGAAGAGGTTCATTTAGTATTTTTCATTAGATTAACCTTTATGATGAGGAAGTACGAATAGTGTTTACTTCAAATATTGTGATCGTTTTGCCTAGCTAATTATAGTTTGGCTAAAGAGGCCATGTAAACCAACTAACTTCTTTCTGATACATGGTAACAAATTCCACCCTTCTGCAATGAGTCACGAACCACTAATACAATGGGGACTGGCTGAACAATACAAAATCCTACTAAAATAAGCCAAACCAAACAATGTAAAGTCATCTCTCTCTTTGAAGAAGAGAATTGTGATCGTTTTGCCTAGCTAATTATAGTTTGGCTAAAGAGGCCATGTAAACCAACTAACTTCTTTCTGATACATGGTAACAAATTCCACCCTTCTGCAATGAGTCACGAACCACTAATACAATGGGGACTGGCTGAACAATACAAAATCCTACTAAAATAAGCCAAACCAAACAATGTAAAGTCATCTCTCTCTTTGAAGAAGAGAAAGTTCATTTTAATAAGTGTAAAAATTAAAAAGAAAGTAAATTAATGTAAGTCTCTATATTAATTTCTTTTGTTAATACAGTTAAATAAAAATTCTATTTAGATGAAGAAAAACTCAAATGTTTTCACAGGATCTCAAACACTAAGTCTAAATACTTACAAGGCTTTACACATTTTTTGCAGAGAAAGCAATGGTTCCATTTCCTGCCATCCTACAAAAACAATTTTTAAATTATGATTAATTTGTCATTAAGAATCAAGTCTAATAATTAAAAATTAAAATGTCTTATTAAAAGCTGTGTAAATTATTCATTCCTTATTTCTCACTTTCCTGAGCTTTACAATTAAATACTTTGATTTTAATTTATGCATTTCTCCACTCAACTCAAATGCCCCAGATTCCTTAACACTAAAACTGGGGGATTTATTTAAATGATCTTGAAAGTCCACGCCAAATCAATCAACCCAAACTGCATGAAGAAGGACTCAATGAAAATTTCAAGAGAATTAATGACTCATAGTTTTTATAGTCTATCTGACATAATCCTTAATAATGTTCATATTTGAGAAAATGTAATTTAGAAGGATGGAGGTTACTATCTGGGTAATTTTAAAAACTATGAAATAAAACATACCTAAAAAAGTACATGAAATACATACATCCAGTTTAGTGAGTATTATAAAGTGAACACTGAAGAACCCAACAAGTCAAGAGACAGGATACCATCAGTCCCCTAGACACTTCCCCAAATGCCCCTTTCTAGTCCAGCATTCCTCCTTCCCCACTGAGAAACACCTATCCTAGCTTTTCTGATGCTCACCTTCTTGTTTTTATCTTTTCCACGTATGTATGCATCTCTAAATTTAAAAACTGGGTTTTTTTTTTCTCATTTTGTAATTTGTATGATTTGGGCATAATTTTTTTTTAATGAAGAATACAGACACTTTCTAAACTAATTGGAAATATATATAATCTATGTTACCATAGTAAAAAGCCAGTATAACCAGTAATACAATTATAAAGTTATAAAAAATGTACTTTCCAGTAGTTATAGAAATATAGCCTTTCCTTTAGAGAATAATATGTGCTTATCAGCCAACTAAACTTCACATGTTCTTTTTGACTGCTGCTGCTGCTGCTAAGTCGCTTCAGTCATGTCTGACTCTGTGCGACCCCACAGACAGCCTCCTACCAGGCTGCCCCGTCCCTGGGATTCTCCAGGCAAGAACACTAGAGTGGGTTGCCATGTTGACTAGATTTAGTTAAAATAATAGAGCATCCTGAGGGTGATCCTGCCTTCCTAAAAATGTCACTAGGAGGTATGTCCTCTGTAGTCCCTCCTCGCCTGTGAAAAGCCTGTCTACTAGTGCTGTGTGAGGAGTAAATGACTCAGTCCACGTACAGCACTTAAGACAGGGCCTGGCACATAAAAAGTCCTGTTATTAACTGCTGCTTCATCAGAACAGTGATTGGTATCTAATAACGCAATGCTTTATTTGAAACAATTTTGCCCTTAACAAAATTTAGTCCTCATTTAGTGCCTTATTTAAAACACTAATAATTTTAGCAGTCACACAGTACTGTATAAAAATAACTCAAAAATTATTAATGATAATGAAGGCAACTAAATATTTTTAAAAGCCTACAGTACTTTATGATTAGAGAAAAGGTACTGTATTAAAATATAATTAATAAACAACAATTCACTAACTGGTTGTTGTTGTTCAATTGCTAAGCTGTGCCCAGTGCTTTGCGATCCCATGGACTGCAGGCTCCTCTGTCCTCCAATATCTCCCAGAGTTTGCTCAGATTCATGTCCATTGAGTTGGTGATGCCATATAACCATGTCATCCTCTGCTGCCTCCTTCTCCTTTTGCCTTCTGTCTTTCCCAGCATCAGGGTCTTTTCCAATGAGTCAGCTCTTTGCATCAGGTGGCCAAAGTATTGGAGCTTCAGCAACAGACCTTTCAATGAATATTCAGGGATGATTTCCTTAGGATTGATCGATTCGATCCCCTTGCTGGTCAAGGGACTCTCAAGGGTCTTTTCCAACACTACTATTCAAAAGCATCAGTCTCTGAAGCTCAGCTTTCTTTATGGTTCAACATTCACACCTGTGCATGACTACTGAAAAAACCACAGCTTTGACTATATGGACTTTGTCAGCAAAGGGACGTCTCTGCTTTTTAATATGCTATCTAGGTCTATCATAGCTTCCCTTCCAAGGAGCACGCGTCTTCTAATTTCATGGCTGCAGTCACTCTCTGCAGTGATTTTGGAGCCAAGAAAATAAAGTCTGCCACTGCTTCTACTTTTCCCAATCTGTCTGCCATGAAGTGATGGGACTGGATGCCATGATATTAGATTCTTGAAATGCTGAGTTTCAAGCCAGTTTTTTCACTCTCCTCTTTAGAGGCTCTTTAGTTCCTCTTCACTTTCTGCTATTAGAGTGGTCTCATGTGCATATGTGATATTTCCTTTGGCAATCTTGATTCCAGCTTGTGAGTCATCCAGTTCAGCATTTCATATGATGTACTTGCATATAAGTTAAATAAGCAGTGTGACAATATACAGTCTTGATATACTCCTTTCCCAATTATGAACAGGTCCATTGTGCTACAGTAAGTTCTAACTGTTGCTTCTTGACCTGCATACAGGTTCCTTGGGAGACACGTAAAGTGGTCTGGTACTCCCATCTCGTTAAGAATTTCCCACAGTTTGTTGTGATCCACACAGTCAAAGGCTTTAGCATAATCAATGAAGCAGAAGTAGATGCTTCTCTGGAATTCCCTTGCTTTCTCCATGACCCAGTGAATATTGGCAATTTGATCTCTGGTTCCTCTGGCTTTTCTCAACCCAGCTTGCACATCTGAAAGTTCTTGGTTCACATATTGCTGAAGCCTAGTTTGAAGGATTTTGCGTATAACCTTGCTAGCATGTGAAATGAGCACAACTGTATAGTATTTTGAACATTCTTTGGCATTAATACATTAATATGAATTATAATATTAAAAAAATAACATTAAGCAAATGTAATGAAACTAGTGAACTAAAATAAAACTAACATATTTGAGTAAAAATACATTCTAAAGGAAACTATACCTTGGATGTACAAGAATTACAGTGTTCACAGTGTTGATTCTCTGGAGAAACATATCGTTGACACAGTGGGCAAAATCTAAGGAGAAAAGAAAGACTCGATGAAATGGGCTGCATATATTTATACCTATTGAGATTCACAAGGTAGATAAAAGTTCACAAGGCATGTTACAAAAATTTGGTATAATTCAAGTTAAATCCAATACAACATTTTAGGCCACATTTAATAGTAATAAAAGTACTACATGAGTCAATATGAAAGGCATTTTCATGTTAGATATATGGAACTTTATTTTCAGTGACTCATGTATTTCAAGGTTCCTCTACAATCTTACCTGTACCCTTCTTCAATAGGAAGGATTATTTTGTTAGGTGGGATATTCGTGAAAATACGCACTGGAGACTGTTTCCGTCCCGTCTTTCCATGTTTATAAAGTGCATGATTATCATAATCTACCTAGAAAGTAAAAAAAAAAAAAAAAAATTAAGAGAAAAATTTCTCAACGGAGTCAACATTTGTTAAGATTCTTTAACCAATAAGTGAACAAACTGATGCCAAGATACAAATTAAATCAGAGTATTTAACAAGAAGTTCTTAAAAACAAGAGTTTACTTATTAGTCAACAGATTCAGAGAGGACTCCATGAGAGTAAAATTTTATTATAAAAAAGGTACAATTTGTTATGACAAACTCATGTTACCTGGAATTAAGAGAAGAACTCTAATCTTGTGTCCAATGCAACAGACTGCAAGAAGGACTATTACATAATTAAGAATTTAGCTTTGGGGGCTAAAAAATTCCACCTTTGATGATCTGTGCCAGGGCAGTTAGGGTTTTTCACTGTTTGCATTCACTGCATGTCAGTTTTCAGCTCCCCGAGGCTCAGTGCCACCTTGGTTTGGCCCTCCACCATCACTTTCTGATAGAGCCAGGTCGAGGCCAGGCAGTGGCTCTGCCGCTCACTTGTTATATGACTTCAGGCAAGCCTGCATCATTTTCATCTGGAAAAGGTTACTAACACTTACCTTAGAGTGGCTGTGAAAGTTGAATGAGCCAGTGTATGTAAAACACTGAATTCAGGACCTGGCATATGTTGGTGACAGAAGGATGGAGACACAGAGGGAAATCAACTACAGTTCTCCCCACAATGACTACGTCAAGCATTCACCTCTCTCCTTAATATCCCTACATCAACTTTCCCTTTCTACAGATTATCTGGAAAGTAAACTGAAACCAACAAGCATGATTCCTATCAGCTTCTGGCTCCCGTCTCCTCCTCCAGCCTATCACCCATAAACATTCTCAGTTTGGTTTTAAAACTGCCGTGAATTCCACCTAGCCACTAAGTCCATCTTTCTTCAGATCATTAACTCTCAAACTGTGGTGTCTGGATCAGCAATATCAGCATCACCTAGGATCATGTTAGAAATGCAATTTCTTGTCCCACCTAGGACCTAAAAATACAAACTCTGGGGGTGGGGCCCAGCAATCCGTATTTTTAACAAGCCCTCTTTGCACACTAAAGTTTGAGAAACACTGCTTTAGATCACCCACAAGAGTATTATGTGATTTTTATAAGATAGATCCCAACTTTCAAGTAATAAATTGTATAGAGTCTACATAAGATTATACTTAAGAATTTACAACAGAACTTACTCACAAGCTAGCTATTTAATGAGAGAATTGCAAAAATATAAGGCATAAGGCATCTCAGAAATTCCTGTCAAAGTGTCCAAAACTTTGGCTACCTGATGTGAAGAACTGACTCACTGGAAAAGACCCTTATGCCCTGATGCTGGGAAAGATTGAAGGCAGAAGGAAAAGGGGACGACAGAGGATGAGATGTTTGGATGGCATCACCGACTCGATGGAGATGAGTTTGAGCAAGCTTTGGAAGATAGTGAAGGACTGGCGTGCTGCAGTCCATGGGGTCGCAGAGTTGGACACGACTGAGCGACTGAACTGCCTGAACTGGAGGCACTGAGCACAATGGAAAGAGAGGCCTTTAATGGGAGATTCCTAGGTTCTCCCATGGCTGTAGTACTGCTGGCTAGATGTACAGGGGAACAAATCTAGGAAGACTGATTAACAAGCTTCAGCAGTTGGGGGAAAGAAAAGTACAAGGTGAGGAGACCCAACTAAACGAGAGACAGTGAGGAAAAAAGCCCTAGGGTGTTCTGCATGGTGAGCATACACAGGTCAGCGTAGTGAGTCCACAGTCTAGAGTAACCATGTAAGAGTAGGTGTGGGCCTACAGCTGGATTACTCAGGACTATAACAACTATAGTATCATTAACAAGGAAAGGAGACGAGGTTAGATCACTTTCAAAGCTCTGCATTCAGTTGCTACATTTTAAGAGAGACATTAATAAAGCCAGTTCATTTCTACTGAAAGTAATGGAGATAAACAGGACTTACAGTTTCACAGACTGGGGGTATTTATTCAGAAGAGAGAAGACTGGGAGGACCTGATGGCTATTTTATAACTGAAGGGGCGTCATGTGGAATAGAAATTAGACTTCTCCTTCATTGCTTTGGAAAATAGAAGTAGGACCAATGGTTAGAAGTTAATAGGGAGCATATTTTATCTCCATATGAGAAAATTTTCTAATGATTAGAGCTATTAAATAAATTGAGTTGCCTTGTAAGGCTGTGGGACTTTGCTCACTGAAAGCATTCAAGTGAGGCTAGATGGCTGCTTGTCATGAATTTAGTGGAGAGGATTATTACATTTGGAAGTTAGCCTATGCTAAAGCTATGCTTATTTCCAACTTTAAAATTCTGTGAATATATGTTACCTATTAGAGGGTAAGATACAAAAGTAGACTTTACTTCAATCACCATAAAACAGTACTTTAAGAAGTTTTCTTTTAAAATGGTTTAAATTCATAATTTTTCCCTAATGCACTTCCTCAATGTACTCAGTAAATATATGGCACCATATTAAATCCAACAAAGATATTCTGAACATTTATGAGTGTCATAAGAAAAAAAATTCTTTCCAAGAGAATCTAATGAAGATTTTCAACTGTTGGAAAAGAGTATCTTAGAAAGACTTCTAGTAAATGGAATACTCCATGCAATAGAATAGATAGCAGATGGAAGAGAGGGGGGGAAAAGAACAATTTCTTTATGATTACCCAAGGAGTCAGAGAATGTTTGTGTCAGGAAGGTGGTTGATTACTTGATTTTGCATAACCTAATTGAGATTATTATTATTTTTAAATGTGGGTTTGTTGTGCTAATTAACTATAAACATATGGTATGTAAAATGCATGCTGCTAGGGTAAATTAATGTACCTCTAACATACATCCATATTTCATAGCTTCATCCACACAAATAAACCTCCTATGGAAGTGCTGTAAAGCAAACACAATTTTGCAAATTGCATATCACTAGTGGTAGAGCTGATACACCATTTTCCCATCATTATCCCTGACATTTCACTCACAATGATGATGAGAGGCATTTTCAAATAGAAAATTTCTCCCATGGAACTGATTAATGTGATGAAGTACTGTATAGAAATGAGGGAAAGTACAAAATACCTGCAATTCCTAACTTTTAATTTTATCTATAAGCAAATGTCTTCTGCAACACAAGACTGAAACTAGTTCTCTGGAAACCAAGACATTCAAGTCAACAATTACTCTGCACCTACTATGCTTGAAGTGTCATGCTGGGAAATAAAGATTAAATAAAAAACAGTACATACTTGTATTTTCAGAACTCCCTAAAGTATGTTCTGTTTAATTTCATTATATTCAAAAGATCCCACATGAACTTTTCAGCTCCATCACTCAACTTCTGCCATAGCAACAAGGTTTTTTACATATATATTACACATAATATATTCATCAGACTTAGGTCTAAAAGTAAAACTTATCTGCCATCCCTTTTTTGGTTCAATTATTTTATTTTACAGGTAAGGAAATAGAAACGTGGAAAGATAAAGTGACTTCCCTCAAGATTAAAGAACTTCTAAAAGGTTAAAAACATTACTCCATGTAACCTCTTATTTTAAATACCATATGTATAGATACATATAGATATATACAGAGACATACACAGACATGTTTGTGTGTTATTCATCACTTCAAATCCATTAAATGTTTTATGTTTACTACTATATATTGAGTTTTGAGAATTTCTTGTCACCTTATAATTTACAATCATTTCTCAGAAATTCCTGTCAAAGTGTCTTCATTTCTTAACATGAAATCAGCCTCGAAAAGCTGTTTTCTAATGGGATGATTTTTTAAAATGATAGCTTTAAAAAAAAGGCAAAGATCTCTACTTTTAACAATCCAGATAAATGTCCCAGACTAAGTAGAAACAAGAGATCATAGCATGTTCCAGGTGGAAAGGAAGTGAGATGATCCAGCTCAGATATGGTAAATACAGGACCTGAATCTACCACTCTCTGACTCTGACCCTGTGGCAGACATCACTGATCAATCATGTTACTTTCTGCCAGTGAGTCTGGTATTCTCAACAAATTCTCCAGGAAGTCACTGACAATTCATCAGGCTTACGTCTAAAAGTAAAACTTATCTGCCATCCCTTTCCTGGTTCAATTATTTTATTTTACAGGTAAGGAAACAGAGACCTGGAAAGATAAAGTGACTTCTTTCAAGATTAAATAGCTTCTAAAAGGCAGTGCTAGGACTCAGACTTCTGACTCTAAACCAGAATTTCTTTTCATTACCAAATCCTTCCTTTCTAGGTCTTAGATAACTATTTATTCTGTATTCATCAAGTGCTTTATCACTGAAGATTCTACATGATTTATATTTTATGAAGATTTGCAGCATTTCTGCCTCCCTCTAACCTAAAAAGTATTTCTGAAAAAAGAGATTTTGTCTTTTTTTTTTTTTTTTTTACTGTACTGTGGTTTGGGGGCATATAATCATCTCAGACCAAGTCAGAAAGAAAGCCTAATCAAGGTCTATGGGAAAAGATCTGTGAAGGAGGAGAGGAAACTTGCAGATTTTTCATTTGATGAAGGCAGTTTAATATAAAAGGGAAAAAATTACCACAAAATAAAGCTAAAGTAACAATAGAAACAAAAGAAAGAATGCAAAAGGTTTGGAAAGGATAATAATAAGTCTAGAGAAAGTCTAAAAAAAAAAACCAAAAAACAGAAAAGGTTTACATTCACCCCAGGAGATCTGGCAAAATCTTCTCCCAGTCAGCATGTAATGGGGCAGTAGTTCTTATCGTTAGTAGGAATCACAAAAAAATGAAAATTTGTTTCGTTTTATAGTTTTCTTCTAATTCTTCTCAAAAGTTGGCTTTCTCTTTAACTGAAAACACTGCTTTCACCCTGTCTAATATACATGATCTAATTAGAATCTTCTCCCCCAATGCACTGAGTTATATAACTACTTTCAGTAAGCTTGGACCTTGGAACTAGTTCTCAAAACTAAAACGCCAACATTTGTAAAAGTTCTTTTGTAGTAACACAGCCTGTCTAAACAAACAATAACTGGTTAATCAACATTAATTGCTCGCATCTGCCTTATCCTGGATCTGCATTCTTCTGCTTCCTCACCATTTCAAACTCTTGCCCACAGTGAAAAAATGGAAATAGGTTTGAGCAAACTCGAGGAGATAGCAAAGGACAGGGAAGCCTGGCATGCTGCAATCCATGAGGCTGCAAAAAGTCAGATATGACCTAGTGACTGAAAAACAACAAAATGTGGATGAAAGTTTTCTGAGGAATGATGTGTTTTACAATTTTAATGTCTCAGATACTGTACAAAAGAGAACTGAAGAAAAGTTTTACCCTGATTCTGGGACCATCTGAATGATGACAGTATCAAGATGCTTTCAACAATGCTGAAAGCAATGACCTTTATTCTACAATTTGCTGTGGGTTAGGGACAAGGCTAAGTTTTTTAAGATATTATCTCAAATAATTCTTAAAACCTTCTGAGGCAGATATATTGTTACTATGCTCATGTAACAAGATAAGTTTCAGAGAGTTAGGTAAAATGTGTAGGCCTAGTTATTAAGTGTCAGAACGAGGATTAAAACTCAACTCCAGAGTGCGTGCTCTTTTTCATTCAATTACTCACTCAATGTGTATAGGGCACCTACTATGTGCCAAACATTGTACTGCATGATTATTCACTGTCAAAGGCAGCAGGTGTACCTGGAAGCCAGAAATGGCTTACTCAGTTAATATCTCTAGGATATGTCAACTATCTCTGCATTGCAAGTGTCCATATTACAGTAGGAGGATCCTTCAGACAAGCAACAGACAACTGGATGCCCTAAAAAGGAAAGTAAACCAGCTTTGAGAAGAATTATGATACAGATTTTGCCTAAAGCAGAGCTCAAGAAATCAAGGTTAAAATTACTTGTGCTACACAGTTTTGGAAAGGAATCTGTTAATGTGGTTCAACAGCCATGAAAATGTCCATTAAATTTGAAAATGTAACTTTTGTAATTCTATTTTAGTTTTAGAAATTTATTTTAAGGGAGTTATGTACAATATAAAAAAATTTTATGAATAAAAGATGTTTAAAGGTGGAAGCAACCTCTTAAATCTGAAAAAAGAGGGAATAACAATACAGTCCATTAATGAAATGATAAAGCATAATATTATATAGCTACATTTTAAAATATACATTTATATAAGGCACCATGAAGGAAGCAGAATTCATATTCATCTGCTAAGATTACAAATAGGTAAAAGTATTTTCTGAGAAGACTAGAAGTGAATACAGTTGACCCCTGAACAACACAAGTTTGAACTGTGTGGGTCCACTGAGTCATGGGTCTTTTTCAATAGTAAATACTATCAAAACAAATTTGGCTGAATCCACAGATGCAGAACCACAGATATGGAGAAAGTTCAAATACAGAGGGCTAATTATAAGTTATACACTGATTTCCAACTGCACCCCTAACCCTCTGGTTATTCAAGGGTCAACTCTACTTCAACAACATATTTGCTGTTTGGAGTAGAATTACACGTAGGATCTGTGCCCTCATTTTTATTAACACTGTTTCTCATATTATTTCTAAATAATTTTCATAATAGTATACATCTTCAGGATGTACAAAGATTAGAGCCAAGGGCTACAGGAACTATACTTGTTACCTTGTAATAGCAAATAATATAATCTGCAAAAATACTGAATCACTACGCTGTACACCTGAAAGTAACACAGTATGGTAAATGAACTATGCTTCAATTAATAAAAGAAAAGAATCAACTGCTGGCTTGGAAAGACTAGTGAAGACTTTTACAATTTGGGGGCTGAAATTTTCAGCCTTGATCAGAGACTAGTCAACTGCTCCAAAAACTCAAACAGAAAAATGTCATTACAGAAGAAACAGTGCCCACTTGCTGACCACATACTGTGATGGCAACAACAGTGTTAAACTCAGAACTCAAGGAAATGAATCCAGGAGAGTGGACGCTAAAGCAGATGAGCTGAACGGCAGGGACATGAAGGAGAAGGTCTGGTCAGTGCCCTGAATCAGCAAACTCACACCTCAGCATCTTTGCTTCTCTGACACACTAGTTATTCCAACACGACTTTGGGCAAACCCCTCCTTGGAGCTCCTGGCATCCTCTGGGCAACAAAGTAAAGTGTACATGGCATTCCACCCACCAGAAAAAGTGATTTACTTCTCTACCACCTCTGAATGGAGAAATCCCATGTTCATAATGATGATCCTGGGGTGCTGCCCACTCTCCTGGTGATGTGAAACAGATCATTTAGTGTAAAACCTGGCTGAGTTCAGAATTACCTGGGAAGCTTGGTAAAATATTTTTTCTTACAGCTTTACCCTCTGATTTTGATTTAGTAGGCTTATTTTGGTACCTAAGAATCTTTATTTTTAATAGGTACCCTAGAGATTACAGACACCAGGAACCACTGCACTAAGTTACATATGATAGAGTTTTAGTGTCTCATATAGCTTATAGTGTTTGCATTTACTAAAACTGATGGATAGTCCTACCAGAATATTTATTTAAGCAGAATATCCACTTCCCAACCATGCCAGAAAACAGAATATTTACTATACCTGGTAATCCAGCATGCAGAAGCTTGGGAAAAACTGACAAATTCGGGATTCAAAAAAATAGGGGAAAATCCAGAATATGGGTAATTCTTTCTGACTGTTATCTAATGGATCACAAAAAACAGAAAAGAAAAAACTGATATCAGAGAAAACATAAAGAAGAGAGTTGTTACTGAAAAAAATATGGTATTGGGAGAAACTGTAATCCTTCAATACATTTAAATCATACAAAAGGAGAGACTATTTACCAGAGTACCATTTACAACTTGACTTTTCCCCAAAGTCAATGGAAACATTCTCGTATATTTAACCACAGCTACACGGGGTTAGCTCAGACACGGGTTTAGCTCAGATGGTAAAGCGTCTGCCTACAATGAGGAGACCTGGGTTCAATCCCTGGGTCGGGAAGATTCCCTGGAGAAGGAAATGGCAACCCACTCTAGTATTCTTGCCTGGAAAATCCCATGGACTGAGGATCCTGGTAGGCTACAGTCCATGGGGTCGCAGAGTCAGACACGACTGAGCAACTTCACTTTCACATGGGGTATGTATATAAAAGTTAACTTTATATGCATATCACTGTGGTCTAGGAAAAGGCAAAGACATTATCTAAAAAGTGACAAATAAAAAATGAGTTTCACTATGAAGCACAAAGGTTGTTGTGACACAGTGGAAGGATTCCAGGACCAGAAGGCAGAAGGCCTTAGATCTGAATCCTTATCTCTGCCATTACTCACTATGCCAGTTTTCAGGGTGGATACATCTTTTCTGAATTATGGGAGATTCTTATGAACAATTCCATCAAAATTAACTTCTAGGAGAGACAGTGGACATAGCTATTATTTATAGAACACCTCATACAGGCTGAGCACAATGCTAGGAACTTTTTTATATGTTATCTCTTTGCCAATACCTGGAGTCAGATATTAATATAGTAATCTCATATCATAGATGGGGAAACCAAAGCTGCAAAATTTAAGCACTTTGTTCAAATTTATGCAGCTAATAAGCAACAGAACCGAATTCAAGCCCATAGGGTTCTTTACTGCTTCCCCAGCAACAATGACTTTTCCACTCTGAAAAGTAGACCTCAGAACCAAAAATAAGTAGGATACTCAGCACTGAGTCACTTTTCAGATTTCATTTGCATCCTATCCCCAAAGCACACTATTTATATAGCACAATTAATGGAGAAGCTTGATCACTTAATTCCTGACACTCTTATATTTATCAATTTGCAGGCTGGAAACTGAAAAATGATTAAACTGACTAATTAGGCAATTATATAAAATACTTTGAAGTCCTAAGCCACTTTAAGCTGAATATCCCCTAGTCATTAACCCACTTCTAGAGTCAGGTGTCCATATGTCACTCTAGGCTACTTGATGGCCAGCCTTCCCAAACAAATCTGTGCACAGTTCAGAGCTTTGGCCCAGAGGCTAGGTGCCCTCCTAGAATTCTGGGTAAGGCTTCTGGAAGATGAAATATAAGGTCCATGAGGGCAGAATAAGTGTCCATTTACCACTCCATTTCCAGTACCTAAATAGTATCTGGAACATAGTGGCCATTTAGTAAATAGTAAATAAATGACAACAGTTCACTGATATTCTGTTAAATGTTCATGGGTAATGCCTCCTTATGCCCACCAAAATAAAATATTTTACTTATGAGCCATTTTTCAAACACATAATTAGAATAAAACAAAGTGTATGATGATAAAGTCATCATCAAATAAGCCTATTTTTCAACAAAGAAGAGAACTCAGGGCATGTATGTTTTCAGTGCTCTGATTCACTGCTGCTGCTGCTAAGTCACTTCAGTCGTGTCCGACTCTGTGTGACCCCACAGACGGCAGCCTACCAGGCTCCCCCATCCCTGGGATTCTCTAGGCAAGAATACTGGAGTGGGTTGCCATTTCCTTCTCCAGTGCATGAAAGAGAAAAGTGAAAGTGAAGTCGCTCAGTCTGTCCGACTGTTAGCGACCCCATGGACTGCAGCCCACCAGGCTCCTCTGTCCATTGGATTTTCCAGGCAAGAGTACTGGGGTGGGGTGCCATTGCCTTCCCCGNATGAAAGAGAAAAGTGAAAGTGAAGTCGCTCAGTCTGTCCGACTGTTAGCGACCCCATGGACTGCAGCCCACCAGGCTCCTCTGTCCATTGGATTTTCCAAGCAAGAGTACTGGGGTGGGGTGCCATTAAGGTCTGCTAATATGTGACAGGAAGTAGATGCATATACATGTTTATTTTGCAGTGAATAATAAATCACACACCTTGGCTACGGCCTTCTTTCCACATAGCAATTAACTTCTTGAATGTAACAGCCAGAGGTTCAACCAGGCCACCAAATGGAGGGTCTGCCACCATGATGACTCCTTCACCTTCATCTGCCTGTAAAAATGCCTTGCACACTTCAAGGGCAGCCTGGAACAAACAGAAATTCATTTCTAAATCAGGGCTAGAGTCGGGAACTTCGCCCTACTTTGAGGAGAATGCACTAGGCTCAGTCTCTCTCTTCATCCTGAACTTCACCCACCCTATCACCCCAGAGTCCCTCAGTGACATCCTGAAGCCTCTCTCATTTGGCCCCATGAGATTTTATCTTCAGGTTCCTTGATAAGTGGGTTTATAAAATTGTAAATTCAAGGACTACACATTTCAAATAGTTAAATTAAAAAACTAAATTTAGTAACCTAAAAGAGAGAAACTCACTATCCATGAAGACTACCTAAAATGCTAAATTCAATTCAACAAACAGAAGCAGGGACTGTACTAAACACTGGAGACACAAAGATGAATAAGACATATTTCTCCTATCTGGTTTGTCCACCACCATAATTTCAATTTAATGAGCTGCAAATCACCAGTTAAACATGCATGTATTTTTGAATGCCAGGTAAATGGCAGGCATATTTGAATAATGAAAAATAAATAAATGCAAGTTCACAAATAACAAAGCTTATCCAGGCCATGAAACTGTGTTACTAACATATTTTCCCAACAAACTAACTAAAGTGTTTTTAGTATTGCCAACATCCATTGGATCATCAAAAAACAAGAGAGTTCCACAAAAACATCTACTTCTGCTTTATTGACTATGCCAAAGCCTTTGACTGTGTGGATCACAACAAACTGTGGAAAATTCTTCAAGAGATGGGAATACCAGACCACCAGACCTGCCTCCTGAGAAATCTGCAAGCAGGTCAGGAAGCAACAGTTAGAACTGGACATGGAACAACAGCCTGGTTCCAAATGAGGAAAGGAGTACGTCAAGGCTGTATATTGTCACCCTGCTTATTTAATTTATATGCAGAGTACATCATGAGAAACGCTGGACTGGAAGAAGTACAAGGTGGAATCAAGATTGCCAGGAGAAATATCAATAACCTCAGATATGCAGATGACACTACCCTTATGGCAGAAAGTGAAAAGTAACTAAAGAGCCTCTTGATGAAAGTGAAAGAGAAGAGTTAAAAAGGTGACTTAAAGCTCAACATTCAGAAAAGTAAGATCATGGCATCTGGTCCCATCACTTCATGGCAAACAGATGGGCAAACAATGAAAACAGCGAATGACTTTATTTTGGCGGGGGAGGGCTCCAAAATCACTGCAGATGGTGACTGCAGCCATGAAATTAAAAGACGCTTGCTCCTTGGAAGAAATGTTATGACCAACCTAGACAGCATTTTAAAAAGCAGAGACATTACTTTGCCAACAAAGGTCCACCTAGTCAAGGCTATGGTTTTTCCAGTAGTCATGTATGGATGTAAGAGTTGGACTATAAAGAAAAGCTGAGCACCGAAGAATTGATGATTTTGAACCGTGGTGTTGGAGAACACTCTTGAGAGTCCCTTGGACAACAAGGAGATCAAGCCAGTCCACTGTAAAGGAATTCATCGGAAGGATTGATGCTAAAGCTGCAGCTCCGATACTTTGGCCACCTGATGCGAAGAACTGACTCATTTGAAGGGACCCTGATGCTGGGAAAGATTGAAGGCAGGAGGAGAAGGGGAACGACAGAAGATGAGATGATTGGAGGGCATCACTGACTCAATGGACATGAATTTGAGTAGACTCCAGTGATGGACAGGGAGGCCTGGCGTGCTGCAGTCCATGGGGTTGCAAAGAGTTGGACACAACTGAGCTACTGAACTGAACTGAACTAGTGACTGCAAAGTTAACATTAAAAACTGTCCAGTATATTTATCCCTTTTTNATGGACATGAATTTGAGTAGACTCCAGTGATGGACAGGGAGGCCTGGCATGCTGCAGTCCATGGGGTTGCAAAGAGTTGGACACAACTGAGCGACTGAACTGAACTGAACTAGTGACTGCAAAGTTAACATTAAAAACTGTCCAGTATATTTATCCCTTTTTTGCTTCTGGAAAGATCAACAAGAGACAGACCTATAATACTAGCTCCAGTCTACTGACTTTGTAGTAGCTTTCAGGTACTCAGCTATAAAAGCAAATCAACACTTTTAGTATATAAAACAGTAGAAGATTTTAAAGTTTAATGGCATTTAAACTTTAATAAACCTATATGTACATTATAATAAAATATATATTGTTCTACTATTAAATCAACTTAGAAGACCCAACTGAAGAAAGGAAAAATCACAACACCCCAATCCCTTTTCTCTAAGAAAGTATTAACATCCTCTTGGAAGTACTACAGCAAAGGATGGTGTCAAGAAGGTTAATCATTTTTCAAGTGCTGCCTGGCACNACAATAAAATATATATTGTTCTACTATTAAATCAACTTAGAAGACCCAATTGAAGAAAGGAAAAATCACAACACCCCAATCCCTTTTCTCTAAGAAAGTATTAACATCCTCCTGGAAGTACTACAGCAAAGGATGGTGTCAAGAAGGTTAATCATTTTTCAAGTGCTGCCTGGCACTTCCTTAACCTGTCTACACGATCAAGGACTAAAATACAGATGACGTTACTGAAAAACCTTCAAATCCTTAAGAGTTATAAGTAGAAAAAATAAAAAATAAACAAAGCCTGAACATTTAACCAAAATTAAAAAAAACATTAAAGAGTATCTTTCCAGGTAAGAATCAATGGTGGGGTGTACTGTTCCGAGTGGCTGAGGGTCCTAAGGTTGATCACCTTAGGAAACAAGGCGGGAAATAAGACACTCGCGTATGTCACCAAAGCTGACAATAACTTAACTCTTTTCTTTATCTCAGTGGCTGGCATCTTAAATAGGCACCCTCTGTACACACTTTAACCACCTTAACCATTAAGGTGTATGACATTTTTTATTTTTCGAGACTATATTATTTGTTATGAAAAAAATCTTGTACAGGAAACGTATGCTTTTTAATCCAGTCAGCTGTGGAGAGCTTCTGTGCAGTGGCAGAGGCTTAGATCTTCAAAGGCATTTGGTGCCTCAAAGGCTTATATGCCTTCACAGACAGGCACCATAGACACTTAAATACTTTAGTGATTGATTATTAGATGGTAATCTCTACTGAAAACCTTGACTCCAAGTAGGTAGAAAAGGGGCAGACAATAAAATAATTAAACAGTAGTTTTCTACAGATCATTCTCTACAGCTGCAGTGCTATTTAGAGGCTGCTCCTAAAACACAGAGAAAGGACAGCCTGAGCTGGATGACTGTTTTCTTCTAGGAAAGAAAACATGGAGCTCAGTCTTTACAGCTTATTCCAACGGTTATTCTAGAAACTTGCAAGGTAATCCTATAAACTCTCAATAAAACTTACATAGAATTTCCTAGAGAAATGCTAATTATGTGTTATTTTCTTGAAATATACAAAATTGCTGGCCAACTGTTAGGTATTTAAATGTAATTTTACTCGTCTTTATGGTTCAAAATAAAAAGCAAAGTCATGGTCTAGTATTAAGGACAAATAAATGAATACCTGACCCACTACTGAAGCATCAAGAGGTAACAGAAGCTCAGTTACTCCTTCATCTGTGTCTCTAGCACTGACAGCATCCCTGAGCTCAAGGCCCCACAATTCCAAGAGGCCACACTGGACACTTGCATGTCAATGTTCTGCCAGCCCCACAAACTCAACATTTCCAAATGTCACTTACAAACTTCCCCACTCTGTGTTTTGAAGAATGAAAGATGAACCCAGGTCATGGCCCCATGGTATCTTTGACCTCTTCCCCAGCACAGGTATCACCAAGTCATCTTTTTTTTTCCCAAATGAGGTATAATTGACATATGCACACATAGTAATTACATCAAGTCTGCTGGTTTCCATCAGTGAAATGTCTTCAGAATCCACTTCTTTCCTCTCCTTTTCCTACTGTCACTGTCTGAGGTGAAAAGCCCCTCTTCATCACTGTCAAGTGATTTTTCAATTTCTTGTTTTCCTTAAAGCTCATCTAATCAGTCCTCAAATTCTGGTGATTATCAACCACATAAGCCCTTCAGGAAACAGTGAAATACATCTAATTGTAACTGCTATTTACTTCAATACTTGGTTTTCATAGCTTTCACTGCTGAAGAATGTGTATCCCAGGGCTAAATTGATTCTGATGGAAGGAGTACTTCATTGGCTATACCTACTAAATCAGGAGACTCACTTTTCAATCCCAACCAACAATTTAGAATCTACTTTCATTTCCTAAATGCACAGGTCTTTTGGTCTTCTTGATTTTCAGTCTGTCAGTTAATATCTTAAAGCATAATATATACTTAAGCATGCTAAGTTGCTTCAGTCGTGTCCGACTCTGTGTGACCCTATAGACGGCAGCCCACCAGGCTCCGCCGTCCCTGGGATTCTCCAGGCAAGAACACTGGAGTGGGCTGCCATTTCCTTCTCCAATGCATGAAAGTGAAAAGTGAAAGGGAAGTCGCTCAGTCGTGTCCGACTCCTAGCGACCCCATGGACTGCAGCCCACCAGGCTCCTCAGTCCATGGGATTTTCCAGGCAAGAGTACTGGAGTGGGGTGTCATTACCTTCTCCAATACTTAAGCATAGTTCACCATTTAAAAAATATATGTATATATGTATGGACATGGGCTTCTCTTATAGCTCAGCTGGTAAAGAATACACCTGCAATGCCAGACACATCCGGTTCAATCCTGGGTTGGGAAGATCCCCTAGAGAAGGGATAGGCTACCCACTCCAGTCAGTATTCTTGGATTCCCCTGGTGGCTCAGACAGTAAAGAATCCGCCTACAATGTGGGAGACCTGGGTTTGATCCCTGGGTTGGGAAGATCCTCTGCAGAAGGGCATGACACCCACTCCAGTATTCTTGCCTGGAGAATCCCCATGGACTGAGGAGCCTGGAGGGCTACAACCCATGGGGTCACAAAGAGCTGGGCACGACTGAGCAACTAAGCACAGCACAGCCCAGCATGTGTGTGGGTATGCTTCAGGTAGTCTTGATAATTTCAAATATTTTAGGCCAGCCTTCTGTCAAGTATGATTACTTGGTTGGTTACAGATTTTATTTTGTAATGGGACTAACAAAGAGTTCAAAACAAGAGTAGAAATATCAGTTCTTGCTATGTTGTTTTTTCACAAGGACATTATTAACATCATACTGAAAGAAGGTTTTTTTTTTTTTTCCTGGGTTTGATCCCTGGGTTGGGAAGATCCTCTGCAGAAGGGCATGACACCCACTCCAGTATTCTTGCCTGGAGAATCCCCATGGACTGAGGAGCCTGGAGGGCTACAACCCATGGGGTCACAAAGAGCTGGGCACGACTGAGCAACTAAGCACAGCACAGCCCAGCATGTGTGTGGGTATGCTTCAGGTAGTCTTGATAATTTCAAATATTTTAGGCCAGCCTTCTGTCAAGTATGATTACTTGGTTGGTTACAGATTTTATTTTGTAATGGGACTAACAAAGAGTTCAGAACAAGAGTAGAAATATCAGTTCTTGCTATGTTGTTTTTTCACAAGGACATTATTAACATCATACTGAAAGAAGGTTTTTTTTTTTTTTAAGCCACTCTCCTTTTTTTAAGGCTAATTTTTTAGAGCAGTTTTAAGTTTACAGAGAAACTGAGAGGAAGGTTCAAAGATATCCTACATACCCCCTGCTCCTAGCCCTCCCCCATTACCAATATCCCCCTCCAGAGTGGGACATCTGTTAAAAGTGATGAACCTAAACTGACACATCATTATCACCCAGAGTTCATAGACTGGGGTTAACTCTTGACACTGTCTATTTTTTAAGGATTAGCTTAATAAAACCATAAATCCCCTTAACTAGGACATGAAATTTATCAGAGAGGAAGACATCAAACAACTAACCACAGAATTATTTAATTACAGTATTGTAAATCTACAAAGGAGAACCTGACCTTGTCTGAGGGTAGGGGAAGCTGGAGAAAGGAACTTGGAACAGGGTTCTGAAGGATGAGGTGAAATTAACAGGGCAAAGAGGGAGTGGAAGAAGGAGGGAACCGCATGGCAAAAGCCCCTGTGATGGAAAGGCCAGCCTGAGACGAATGTCATATGCCCTGAATACAAACAGCAAAGCAGGAACGGAAAGAAGACAGGCTGGAGGGCGGCAGGGTCAAATAACACAAAGCTACGTGGGTCTTGCTGAGAAAGTAGGTCTTTACCCAAGAAGCAGTGAAAAGCATGAAAGGCGAATAACATGATCACCCCTAGATGCTCAATAACACTCAGTGAACAAACAAAAGTAAGTATCAATAAATGGAGGAACAGCCACCATTTGCTCTTGAGGGACTACAGAAAAATAATGAAGGAAATACAAGAAAAGAAGAAAGAGATAATGGTCATAACTCTTACCTTTCCATCAAAGAAGTGATGGTTAAACATATTATAATGGCAAAAACTATCTTCCACATAAAACTGTGAATACCTGTAAAATAATTTATTACTGTAGTTACTTGTCTGGTCACAGCTATATAGCAAATAAATGTAAACTAAATTTTTAAATTATGAAATCACATCTTAAATAAAATAAATTTCATCATCCTTCAGGTTTCTGAAATAAAGAATACTTTTCCCAAACCTCAAGAAGCTAACAATAGTGGATGAGTAACAAACTTAGATTATGGTCCCAAGTTTTAATAAGTCAGTGGGAAAACTACAGAAAACTCATATACAAAAAACACACATATTCCTATGGACCAGAAGATTATAAATAAATAATTATGTTCCTGATAGATTATTATGCATTTTAAGCTTGAGTCGGTTTGGCAGTTAAAATAATGTCTCTCATACCTAATAACTTTAAGGAAAATACTGAATCAACATTTCTGCTCAATAGCTGTTATTTTCTTCTGTGGCTAACAAAAAAGGTATTTAATACAGAGTTTTCTTTGTCTACTGCAAATTAGCTTAATAAAATATGCTTCTTAATATATAAGAAAAAGAATTTATGTGCATTTCATATTTACTGAATTAGTGCCAGGAAAGAGGATATTTATTTACTGATTGAATCATTTTATTCTTCTAAGATACTACTTTAAAATGCAATCACTAATGAATGGGAACACCAGCTTTGGGTATTAACACATTATAATTTCTACTAATTTACTAGGCAAATTTTGATTCATACCACATTTATGGCTTAAACTTGCATTTACTTGATTTCTTACAAAACTGAAATTTCTTTCATCCTTCAGTTCAGTTCAGTTCAGT
>SJYX01002722.1:4182-31768 GCA_006410675.1 Oreotragus oreotragus | reverse complement strand
GTTTCTCATGATGTACTCTGCATATAAGTTAAATAAGCAGGGTGACAATATACAGCCTTGACGTACTCCTTTTCCTATTTGGAACCAGTCTGTTGTTCCATGTCCAGTTCTAACTGTTGCTTCCTGACCTGCATACAGATTTCTCAAGAGGCAGGTTAGGTGGTCTGGTATTCCCATCTCTTTCAGAATTTTCCAGTTTATTGTGATCCACACAGTCAAAGGCTTTGGCATAGTCAATAAAGCAGAAATAGATGTTTTTCTGGAACTCTCTTGCTTTTTCCATGATCCTGCCTATCTCTGTTTTCCCCATTTATGTCTATGGGTCTTAATGTCTTTTTTGCTGACTTCTGAGGGTTTTCTTTGTGTAATATAGAAACCTCTTTCATCTCAATAGGATTCTGAACTTCCATAGTTTTGTCAAAAGCAGTTCCCACAGGACCACACCATCCTTCTACAGAACACATAAGCTAATGTTGTGAAAGACGGCAAAAACCACGGACACGCAATTACTTATACAACTTGTCTAACCAAATCACGACAGAGTCACTTCTTTGCCTCTACGTCTACTCAATTATTTAATTCCATCTGCATGATCACCAATCATGCTGAGTATTTAATAAGAGTACAGCTCGGGAGTCAGGGGGCGTGGTTTCAAACTCAAGTCTCTCAGTTACTAGCTGTATAACTTTAGTAAGTTATTTTACCTATCTGAGCCCCAGTTTCTTCATCTGCAAAATGGGAAAATGATTTCTACCCCATAGGACTAGGTAAGAATCCATAAGATAATTATGTAAAGTGCTTAATACAATGCCAGCTATAACGCATATACTGAGATTTCAGGTTATCATTATTTTAATAAATACCAGCTATAAAGATTTATGTCTCAATGTTTCTAATATTAAGGAATTAGGTTTATGTCCAACCAAAATTTCTCCTCCTGTAATCTAAACCCATTTCCTCTTATTCTATGGAGACAGAAGAACATCTGTTCACCATTCTCGATACAATATCCCTTAATATCATTTAAGATACTGTTAGTACATCTGCTGACATTAAATTTAAACTGAAGAAATAAACAGAAGGCTTAAATAACAGAAAATATTTAAACTATACATTGTAACCTAAGGAACACTCCAAAAACTGTGTGACAATGTCAATTACCATTATTTAACAAATGTTTTCCTCTTTAACCAAATCCCAAATGGCTGATAATATATCCATATCAATTATTTAATTTACATATATATTAAGACTAGTACAGCTGTAGATCAACCATCATTGAGGTGTTCTCCCTTGCATTGCTTTGTGTGAGCAAGGGAAAAATAAAATCCCTTTTTAAATGTATTTCTACCACCCTCTACTTTTTTCACTGCTTCACAATGCAATAGGTTTTTTTAATTAAAAAAGAAAATGTTATTTACGTAAAATTCAGCACAGCACACTTGTCCAAAATGTTCTCAGTAGCAGTGGGCAGAGCCAGAGAGAGAAAAAAGCCAAGGTTTCAGCTCTAAGCTTCCATCAAACACAAATAAGGGAGCATAATTTTTCATATTTTAAATTATGAAAAATCACTCAACATTACCCTCTTAAAATAAAATTGGCCACAAAGAATTATTCTCTCCATTGAATAAGGCAAACAAAACCAATCAGAAATGCATACACTTGAAAACTGCTCAAAAGGACATCCATTTAATTTGGCCATTCATTCTCTTTAAATGAGAGCCAGTTACCAAGTATGAAACATGTTCTACACACAGGAAATGTAATCAAGAGCTGAATAAAATTAGTTCATGAAATGAACCTAAGAAATTCAGCTTTTTGATATAACTTTATTTGGATGTAGTTTGCCAAACAGAATTTCACATCTTTCATGCTAAAATTGGAGCATACAGAAATCCATCTTAGCAAATGTTAACTTCATATCTTCTTTTTCTTGTTGCTCACTTGCTAAGTCATATCTGATGCTTTGTGATTCCATGGACTGCAGCATGCCAGGCTTCACTGTCCTTCACTATCTCCTGGACTTTGCTCAAACTCACGTCCAAGTCAGTGATGCAATCCAACCATTTCATCCACTGTCACCCCTTTCTTCTGCCTTCAATCTTTCCCAGCATCACAGTCTTTTCCAGTAAGACAGCTCTTTGCATCTGGTAACCAAAGTACTGAAGCTTCAGCTTCAGCATCAGCATCAGTCCTTCCAATGAATATTCAGCATTGACTGGTTTGATCTCCTTGCTGTCCAAGGGACTCTCAAGAGTCTTCTCCAGCACCACAATTCAAAAGAATCAGTTCTGTGGCACTCAGCCTTTTTTATGGTCCAACTTTCACACATACATGACTACTGGAAAAACCATAGCTTTGATTATAGGTACCTTTGTCAGCAAACTGA
The DNA here is from genome assembly GCA_006410675.1 of Oreotragus oreotragus. Classification (NCBI taxonomy): domain Eukaryota; kingdom Metazoa; phylum Chordata; class Mammalia; order Artiodactyla; family Bovidae; genus Oreotragus; species Oreotragus oreotragus. Next base: position 29,379 of record SJYX01002722.1, on the reverse strand, counting down.
TGTCTCTGCTTTTTAAAACGCTGTCTAGATTTGTCATAGCTTTTCTTCCAGGGAGAAAGTATCTTTAATTTCATGCAGTCACTGTTTGCAGTGATTTTGGAGGCCAAGAAAATAAAATCTGTCACTGTTTCCACTCCCCCATCCCCCATCTATTTGCTGTGAAGTAATGGGACTATATGTCATGATCTTCTTTTTTTGAATGCTGAGTTTTAAGCCAGCTTTTTCACTCTCCACTTTCACCTTCATCAAGGGGCTCTTTAGTTCCTCTTTGCTTTCTGCATTTATAGAGTGGTATCAACTGCACATCTAAGGTTGTTGATATTTCTCCTGGCAATCTTGATTCAAGCTTGTGATTCATCCAGTCTGGCATTTCGCATGATGTATTCTGCATATAAGTTACATAACCGAAGTGACAGTATATAGCCTTGACATACGTCTTTCCCAATTTTGAACCAGTCCATTGTTCCATGTCCGGTTCTAACGGTTGCTTCTTGATCTGCATAGAAATTTCTCAAGAGACAGGTAAGGTGATCTCGTATTTCCATCTCTTTATGAAGTTCATATCTTAGATGTTCAGAAAAGGGCATTTAGGACTTCCCTGGTGGTCCAGTGGTTAAGAATTCACCTGCCAATGCAGGGGACACGGATTCTATCCATGGTCCGGGAAGATTTGACATGCTACAAGGCAACTAAAACTGCGAGCCACAACATCTCAGCCTCCACTCTAGAACCTGTGCTCTGCAATGAGAAAAGCCACTGCAATAAGATGCCCATTTGCTGCAACTAGAGAAAGCCCATACCCAGAGACCCAGTGCAGGCAAAAATAAATGGAAGGAGGGAGGGAAGGAAAGGAAAGAACATTTACAGCATGTATGCCCAGATCCCTAGAGTTGAGGTGGTTCTCTGCAGCTCTGCAAAGACCTTCTGTAGGGCAACAACAAGCCAAATTCAAAGTGCCAAAGGAACTATCTACTGCCACACTATACTACACAGGAATGTTTCCCTGATTGTGGTCTCTGTGAAAAATGTGAACCAACCCCACACTCCATCATAATGTAAATACAAGCAACAAGCAGAGTTCATTCTGACTAGTAACATATTTCAATTAAACTGGCTCTCTCTTAGCACTCAATGTTGACCTTTTACAGAACTGACTCAAAAATAGAGTAGCTATCAAAGAAGCTAAGCCAGGAGACCATAGTTCAATACCTTCAGCTTTTGTTTGCAACACACACAGAGGTTTACAGACACAGAAAGAAAAAAGCATCTCTGTGTTCCATAGGTTATAAAACAACTTTTATCTACATCACCTACTCCCTACTTAGACCAGAGGATTTAACTATAGGCTCAAAAAAGGTGAAACTGCAAGGTATGGCAACATTTAAGGCAAGAGTCAAAGCACAATATAAATCTTTCAAGTTAAAAGTAAACCAGTAATAAGAGTTAGAATTTCTTTTTAAGCAATTTTTAAAAATTAATGTGACAATGATTAACTTAAAAAATTAATACTAGTAAATCAGATAAGATGCAAAAAAGAGTTTTGGAGAACAGTGCACAGTGATGTGAATATACTTTACTTACTTCACACTACTGAATGGTATACTTAAAAAACTGGCTAACATGGTAAATGTTATACTATGTATATTTTATTGCAACTTTTAAAAAAAGCAAGTAAATCAGGGCATGAGCAACGAACAACACAAAATAAAAATTTTTTTTTATTTAATTTAAAAAAACAACAAAAAGAATGAAGTGTTTAGGAATAAGTTTAACAGAAGAACTGCAAGTCCTGCACACTGGAAACTATAAAATATTGTTTAAAGAAATTAAAGAGGAGCTAAATAAATGGAAAGATAGCTCATATTCATGAAACAGAACATTTAAGATGGAAAGATGTGGGTTTGACCACTGGGTCAGGAAGATCCCCTGGGGAAAGACACAGCAACCCACTCCAGTGTTTTTGCCTAGGAAATCCCATGGACAGAGAAGCCCAGTGGACTATAGTGCATGGGGTTACAAAAGAGTTGGATACGACTTAGTAACTAAACAACACCCCTCAAATTGATCTACAAATTCAATGTGACTCCTATAAAAACCTCAGCTAGCTTTTTACAAAAACTGACTAGGTAATACTAAAATTCATACGGAAATACAATAAACCCACAATAGCCAAAACAATCTCAAAAAAGAATTAAGTTGAAAGATACATACTTCTCAATTTCAAAACTCACTACAAAACAACAATTGAGACTGCATGGGCCTGGCATAAGGACAGACACAAATAAATGGAACAGAATTTAAAGTCTACAGATAAATCCACAGATATATCATCACATGGTTTTCAATAAGGTTCCAAGAGCATTCCATGGGAAAAGAATAATCATTTAAACAATGGTGCCAAGGCAACTGGATATCCACATGTAAAGAATGAAACTGGACCCCTACCTCACACCATACTAAAAAATTAACTCAAAATTAACTAAATGTAAGAACTAAAAATTAAAAACTCTTAGAAGAAAACAAGTGTAAATATTCATGCTTTTAGACTACGTAATAGTTTCTTGGTATGACACCAAAAACGTAAGCAACCAAAGAAAAGAAAACACCTTTTGACTACATAAAAGTGAAAAGATAACTCACAGAATGAGAGAAAATATTTACGAATTATATATCTGATAGGAGTCTAGTACCCAGAATACATTAAGTACTCTTTCAATTCAACAATAAGACAAATAATCAATTTTTAAAATTGAGCAAATGACTGAATAGACATTTCTCCAAAACAATAAACATTTGGCAATAAGTTCATGAAAAGATGCTCAACATCATTACCACAATGAAACACTATTTCAAAAAGACAGACAGTAACAAGTGTTCATGAGCATGCAAAGAAATTGGAACTCTCATATATGGCTGTTGGGAAAGAAAAACTGTGCAGTCACCTTGGAAAACAGTTTGGGAGTCCTTCAAGAAGTTAAACATAGAATTACCATAGGACAATTATGACTGTGACTATGCTCAAGTTATTTAGTTTCTTTGTACCTCAGTTTTTTATTCTGAGGAAAGGAGAATGTTAATAGTATCTATCCTAGAGGGCTATTGTGGGGACCAAAGAATTTAGAATAGGGTTTGACATGTGACAAGCATTTACTAAATATCAGTTATAGTTAATATTTCATGTTATTATAAGAACTTAAAAGTTAAATTTCTACCTTTAAAATAATATTTATAATCATTTAATAATACTTTAGGAAATAAACAAGGTAGTTAACAAAGAAATTGATATATTCACTCAATGGAATAGTATACAGTCATAAAAGGAAGTACACTTAGATACTACATCTTGATAACATTATGCTAAGTGAAAAAGGTCAGACACAAAGGGCATATATTGTATGATTCCATTTATATAAAATATCCAGAAGAGACAAATCCAGATGAAAGAAAGATTGACGCTTATCAGGAGGAGTAAGGAGCTTATCAGGAGAAGTAAGGAGTCTCTCTTCAGTGTCATTAAAAATGTCCTGGAATTATGGGTGATTGCAAATGTAAAACAGTGAATATACCAAAAACTACTGAAATACACACTTAAAAATGGTGTTTTAAATGAGTTATATCTCAGTTTAAAAAAAGAAATTGAGTTTATCTTTTAAGAAGATGTCTGTATTATCACTCATGGAATTTCTTTTTCCCAAAGATTAACATCAAATAGGTATTTGTAAAGAGTGTGCTGGTCTTGTTAATAAGGAATGAGAGTTGCAGAAAATGTGGGTTATTTCCGAGACACATACATGCTTACAGTAGATAACCCAAAGCTAACTTGGAAATCTAAAGAAAAATAAATGATGAAAGCTGTACTTTTTATTGTGACATCTACACTTTAAAATTCTGTCTGCCTTGTTTTTAGGGAGAAAAAGCATATGTAATTTCACAGAGAATCTGAATAATACTGGAGAGAACACAACAACTACTGGAATATTGGCCAAATAGGGTCCATCAGATTAAAAAACAACAACAACAACTCAAAGACTGATTCCTTCAATACACTCAAGAACAAGAAAAATATACTAAGGACATGGTGTCTCATAGACTTACCATGAACTCCTAGAATTCAAACAATTACACTACAAGTTTACAGAATTAGAGTCTGTGGATGGATACATCTGCCATCCTGTGCTGTAAATAAAAACACTGTATCTTCTCAACTACAACCAGAGGGAAGACTCAAAACGTGGTCCACTGTCTCATCTGTTTGTTCCAACATTCTGACCTCTCCCACAAAGCTTATCTGTTTGCTTATTAATTAGCTTCTGCCTCAGGACCTATTTCCTAGTTAGCACTCCCTTCACTTCAGGCTTCATCCAGTGAAAGACAGTATGCACACCCTTCATTAAAAACATTAAAATACACATCTTATCCCATTTAAGACATTATGATAAAACAAAATCCCAGAGGAAAATCAGAATTACACTTGAAAAGTAAGTATATAAGAAGAAATTTCACCCAATAGAAATGTATGTCTAAATTATAAGCCAAAGACAATTAGATACATTCACAGAAAAAATTTAGGAAGCATAGTAGCAAAAAGCCTACTGCCTCCCTGTCAGCTGGTAAAGAATCCGCCTGCAATGCAGGAAACTAGGGTTCGATCCCTGGGTTGAGAAGAACCCCTAGAGAAGGGAAAGGCTACCCACTCCAGTACTCTGGCCTGGAGAACTCCACAGACTGTATAGTCCATGGGGTTGCAAAGAATCGGCCACGACTGAACGACGTTCACTTTTACATGTTGAGGCTGTCTAACTGAAGAAATACCTGATAAACAATTACTACTTCTATATTAAGTAAAGGACTGTAACGGGATTAGTAAAAGGAAAACATTAAAAAGAAACAGAACACAATGAAGGAGAATAAATATTATACTTTGTAAACCTACCGAAAATCAATATCCAATAAAAGGCTTCTAATGTTAGACTTCTTGCCACCTGATTCTTTCAACCTGATCAGCTCATGTAACCTAAAGCAATCAGTGAAAGCAAATTTAGTAAGAAACGACTAATGTCACATGTAACAAACAAAAAACCCATCAATGGTCTCCTGATATTTCTAACATTTCAATGAAACACTGAATTTCAAAGTATTTTTAAATGCTGGATCTCATCTAAAACAGAAAACTCTAGAATTAATAGTAAATAACTGAAGATTCAAACCAGAATCTTCTATCATACATCAGAAATCTGTAAAGACTTCTCTTGAATGGAATAAAAATTACTAACTCCTTCAGAGAAGGACTACACTGTATACTTGAAGTTGCATGTTGTACCCTCTATACAGTAAATAACTACTCACTATATTTTATTACAGTTTAGAAAGTGGTGATGGGAGAAGCCTTTAAAACACTGTTATCACATACCTTGGCGTCCCAACACACAGTACTCTTCTGAATCCAAGGTTCGAGAGCAGGTCTACCAAGAACAGACAGCTCCGGTCAGCAAACAAATACTGGGCATTTGTCTTCTTGTTTTCCAGTGGATAAAGGAGTTTACTGGGCCTTTTTAACTGGGTGATAGAAACATCACCCACTACCTGATGTTCATGATGCTTCTCCTCATCATCCGGCAACAGCAACTGCTGACAACTCTGACAAAACTTTCTCTGAGACAAGGGCAACTCGATAAACTTCAAGTACCTTCAAGACGCAACAAAACACAAAGCAATACAGTCTAAGTTGGTTACCTTAAAGGCATTTGATTTTCGCCAGTTTTAATATGCAAAAAGTATTACTTCTTAAAGAGTGCTGCACGTGCAAGCATGCATGCTAAGTCACTTCAGTCGTGTCCAACTCTTTGCAGCCCTATGGACTGCAGCCCACCAGACTCCTCTGTCCATGGGATTCTCGAGGCAAGAATACTGGATTGGGTTGCCATGCCCTCCTCCAGGGAATCTTCCAGACCCAGGGATCAAACCTGTGTCTCTTATGTCTCCTGCATTAGCAGACTGGTTCTTTAACCACTAGCACCACCTGGGAAGCTCAAAGAGTGCTGTATGAGGAAGTAAAGGTACAAAAAACTCTGTGGAATGTTGGCTAGAATTTATGTCTGGCTGCATACCTAAAAGTAGAAAAGGATCAGCGATTTCGTAAGAATTGAGATGCTCCAATTTAGCCACTGGATGAAGATCAATATTCATTTAAAATGTGAATATAATATATTACTCAAACAACTTAGTAGTAATGGAGACTACTATCACCTTTAAATTTATTGACAAATCCATGTATTCCAACTTGGAAGTGTTAACCAGTCTGGCTCAGTAAGATAGTCATTTTAAAATGAGAAATTAAGATCATTCTTCAATTTCTTATGGCATACTTAGCAAGAAAAATTACCTCTTAAAAGAAAAAATGTTCCCACAAAGTTCCTCTATTCTTAGCAGTCCTGATGGAGGCAGTTCTGAGAAGCTCACGTGTAAAACAGCAAAACATTCTGTCCTGCTTGTCTCTGGGGTTCCACAGGTGGTGTGCAGAAGTGCCCTTCTGGGGGGCTTTTCTGCTGCTCCACGGGTTTTGGAGCTGGAGTCACAGGAACCAGTAACTCATCAAGCCAGCATTTTGGAGGACTCAGAGGAATCCATCTCTCGAGCACTCAAATTTGAGCAAGGCAATTTGGTTTTGATGCTTTGCCAGCAATCTTCTGAAAATGAGTTACTGGAACCTGGAGAATAGGAACTGTGTGCAGTACCACAGACATTTTATGGTGGACAACAGTTTGTTTCATGAGATCAAGCCCTGAGCCTTTGGAGTGGGAGCACTGACTCCGAGACCCTAGACTACCAGAGAACTATCAAATAGTGAGAACTCACACAAAAGAAACCACTTGAATACAAGACCTGGCATGATCCAACTACCAGTATCACCCTGTGCAGGAGGCCTCATCTAAACAACAAACAAAACAAAAATACAAACCCAATCATCAGTGGACAGGATTACCACCTCACTCAGCCTTGTCAATCAGAGGAAAAACATACAAACAAACAAAAACTCAGCACAAACCTCACCCTATTCAAAGCTTACACAAACCACTGGATCAAACTTAGGAGGGCAGAAACCAAAAGAAAAAAAGAATTCAACCTTGAAACCTGGGAAAAGGAGACCTCAAACACAGTAATTTAAAAAAATAATAATAATAAAAAGGCAGAGAAATACCACATAAATGAAGAAAAAACTAGAAATGCAGAAGTCCAAATAAATAAAGAGGAAAGAGGCAAACTACCTGAAAAAGAATTCAGAATAATGATAGTAAAGATGATCAAAAACCTTGAAAACAAAATGGAGAAAATGCAAGAATCAATTAACAAAGGCCCAGAAGAATTAAAGAATAAACATACAGAGACAAACAACACAATTACTGAAATTAAAAATACTCTAGAAGGAATCAATAGCAGAATATCTGAAACAGAAGAACAAATCAGTGAGCTGGAAGAGAAAATGGTGGAAACAACTTCTGAAGAGCAGAATAAAGTAAAACGAATGAAAAGAATTGAGGAGAGTGTCAAGAACCTCTGGGACAATATCAAATGCACAAACATTCAAATTATAGGGGTCCCAAAAGCAGAGAAAAAGAAAGAAAATTTTAAAGAGATTATAGCTGAAAATTTCCCCAACATGGAAAAGGAAATAATCAAGTCCAAGAGGCACAAAGAGTCCCATACAGGATAAATCCAAGGACAAATACACCGAGACACATACGACTCTTTGAAACCCCATGAGCTACAACACGTCAGGCTTCCCTGTCCATCACCAACTTCTGGAGCCTATCCAAACCCATGTCCATTGAGTCAGTGATGCCATCCAACCAACTCATCCTCTGTCATCTGCTTCTCCTCCTGCACTCAATCTTTCCCAGAATCAGGGGTCTTTTCCAATGAGTCAGCTCTTTGCATCAGGTGGCCAAAGTACTGGAGCTTCAGCTTCAACATCGGTCCTTCCAATGAACACCTAGGACTGATCTCCTTTAGAATGGACTGGTTGGATCTCCTTGCAGTCCAAGGGACTCTCAAGAGTCTTCTCCAACACCACAGTTCAAAAGCATCAATTCTTTGGCGCTCAGCTTTCTTTAAAGTCCAACTCTCACATCCATACATGACTACTGGAAAAACCATAGCCTTGACTAGACGGACCTTTGTTGACAAAGTAATGTCTCTGCCTTTTAACATGCTGTCTAGGTTGGTCATAACTTTCCTTCCAAGGAATAAGTGNAACACCACAGTTCAAAAGCATCAGTTCTTTGGTGCTCAGCTTTATAGTCCAACTCTCACATCCATACATGACTACTGGAAAAACCATAGCCTTGACTAGACGGACCTTTGTTGACAAAGTAATGTCTCTGCCTTTTAACATGCTGTCTAGGTTGGTCATAACTTTCCTTCCAAGGAATAAGTGTCTTTTATTTTCATGGCTGCAATCACCATCAGCAGTGATTTTGGAGCCCCCCAAAAATAAAGTCAGTCACTGATTCCCCATCTATTTCCCATGAAGTGATGGGACCAGATGCCATGATCTGCTTTTTCTGAATGTTGAGCTTTAAGCCAACTTTTTCACTCTCCTCTTTCACTTTCATCAAGAGGCTCTTTAGTTCTTCTTCACTTTCTGCCATAAGGGTGGTGTTATCTGCATATATGAGGTTATTAATATTTCTCCCAGCAATCTTGATTCTAGCTTGTGCTTCTTCCAGCCCAGCATTTCTCATGATGTACTCTGCATATAAGTTAAAAAAGCAGGGTGACAATATACAGCCTTGACGTACTCCTTCTCCTGTTTGGAACCAGTCTGTTTTTCATGTCCAGTTCTAACTGTTGCTTCCTGACCTGCATACAGATTTCTCAAGAGGCAGGTTAGGTGGTCTGGTATTCCCATCTCTTTCAGAATTTTCCACAGTTTATTGTGATCCACACAGTCAAAGGCTTTGGCATAGTCAATAAAGCAGAAATAGATGTTTTTCTGGAACTCTCTTCCTTTTTCCATGATCCAGCGGATGTTGGCAATTTGATCTCTGGTTCCTCTGCCTTTTCTAAAACCAGCTTGAATATCTGGAAGTTCATGGTTCAAGTATTTTGAAGCCTGACTTGGAGAATTTTGAGCATTACTTTACTAGCATCTGAGATGAATGCAATTGTGCGGTAGTTTGAGCATTCTTTGGCATTGCCTTTCTTTGGGATTGGAATGAAAACTGACCTTTTCCAATCCTGTAGCCACTGCTGAGTTTTCCAAATTTGCTGGCATATTGAGCGCAGCACTTTCACAGCATCATCTTTTAGGATTTGAAATAGCTCAACTGGAATTCCATCTCCTCCACTACCTTTGTTTAGTGATGCTTCCTAAGGCCCAGTTGACTTCATATTCCAGGATGTCTGGCTCTAGGTAAGTGATCACACCATCACAATTAACTGGGTCCTGAAGATCTTTTTTGTACCGTTCTTCTGGGTATTCTTGCCACCTCTTCTTAATATCTTCTTCTTCTGTTAGTTCCAAACCATTTTTGTCCTTTATTGAGCCCATCTTTGCATGAAATGTTCCCTTGGTATCTTGAATTTTCTTGAAGAGATCTCTAGTCTTTCATGTTTTATTGTTTTCCTCTATTTCTTTGCATTGATCGCTGAGGAAGGCTTTCTTATCTCTCCTTGCTATTCTGTGGAACTCTGCATTCAAATGGGTATATCCTTCCTTTTCTTCTTTGCTTTTGGCTTCTCTTTGTTTCACAGCTATTTGTAAGGCTTCCTCAAGACAGCAATTTTGCTTTTTGCATTTCTTTTCCTTGGGTATAGTCTTGATCCATTGTCTCCTGTACAATGTCATGAACCTCTGTCCATAGTTCAAAGAAAGAACATTAAAAGCATCAAAGAAGAAGCAACAAGTAACATACAAGGGAAACCCCATATGCTTAACAACTGATATTTCAGCAGAAACTCTGCAGGCCAGAAGGGAATGACAGGATATATTTAAACTACTGAAATGAAAAAATCTACAACCAAGATTACTGTACCCAGCAAGGATCTCATTCAAAATTGATGGAGCAATAGGACCACAAAACCAGCTTTACAACAAATGTTAAAGGGACTTATACAGTCAGGAAATACAAGAGAGAAAAAAGATCTACAAAATCAACCCGAAACAATTAAGAAAATGGCAATAGAAACATATATATCAATAATTACTTTAAATGTAAATGGATTAAATGCTCCAATCAAAAGACACAGACCAACTGAACGGATACAAAACAAGATCCATATCAACAAAATATGCTATCTACAAGAAATCCACTTCAGACCTAAAGACATATATAGACTGAAAGTGAGAGGATGGAGAAATATATTCCATGCAAATGAGAAGCAAAAGAAAGTTGGAGTAGCAATTCTCGAATCAGACAAAGTAGATGTTACTATAAAGACGATTACAAGAGATAAGGAAGGACACTACATAATGATCAAGGGATCAATCCAAGAGAAAGACAAAAAAATTGTAAATATCTATGCATCCAAAATAGGAGCACTTCAATACATAAGACAAACACTAACAGACATAAAAGGAGAAACTGACAATAACACAAAAATAGTAGGAGACTTTAACACCCACTCACACCAATGGACAGATCATCAAAACAGAAAATTAATAAGGAAACATAAGTCTTAAATGATACATTAGATGAGATGGATCTCATTGTTATTTTCAGGACATTCCATCCAAATACAGAAGAATACACCTTCTTCTCAAGTGCACACAGAACATTCTCCAGGAAAGACCACATCTTAAGTCACAAATCAAACCTCAGTAAATTTAAGAAAACTGAAATCGTATCAAGCATCTTCTCTGACCACAACGCCATAAGTCTAGATATCAATTACAAGAAAAAAACTGTAAGAAACACAGACAAAGGAGATAAAACAATACGTTTCTAAATAACCAATAGGTTACTATAGAAATCAAAAGGGAAATGAAAAAATTTCTAGAAACAAATGACAATGAAAACACGACAACTCAAAACCTATGGGATGGAGCAAAAGCAGTTCTAAGAGGGAAGTATACAGCAATACAATCCTACTCAAGAAACAAGAAAAACATCAAATAGACAACCTAACTTCACACCTAAAATGACCAGAAAAAGATGAACAAAAAAAAAACAAAACACCCCAAAATTAGTAGGAGAGAAATCATAAAGATCTGAGCAGAAATAAATTAAAAAGAAATGAAAGAAACAATAGTAAAGATTAATAAAACTAAAAGCTGGTTCTTTGATAAGATAAACAAAACTGACAAGCCTTTAGACAGACTCATCAAGAAAAAAAGAAGAATCAAATCAACAATATCAGAAGTAAAGAAGGAGAGGTTACAACAGACAATGCAGAAATACAAAGGATTATGAGACTATTATGAACAACTATAGGGCAATAAAATGGATAACCTGGAAGAAATGGACAGATTCTTAGAAAAGTTCAATCTTCCAAGACTGAACCAGGAAAAACTAGAAATTATGAACAACCCAATTACAAGCACTGAAATTGAAGCTGTGATCAAAAATCTCCCAAAAAAACAAAAGTCCAGGACCAGATGGCTTCACAGGATGTTCTTCAAACATTTCGAGAAGAACTAATGCCTATCCTTCTAAAACTCTTTCCAAAAAATTGCAGTGGAAGGAACACTTCCAAACTCATTCTGCAAGGCCACCATCACCCTGATACCAAAACCAGACAAAGACAAAACAAAAAAGAAAACTACAGGCCAATATCACCAATGAACACAGATGCAAAAATCCTTAACAAAATTTTAGCAAACTGAATTCAGCAACACACCAAAAAGCTGATATACCATGATCAAGTTGGGTTTATACCAGGGATGCAAGGATTCTTCAATATATGCAAATCAATCAATGTGATACACCATATTAACAAATTGAAAGATAAAAACCATATGCTCATGTCAATAGATGCAGAAAAAGCCTTTGACAAAATTCAGCACCCATTTATGATTAAAACTCTTCAAAAAATGCACACAGAGGGAACCTACCTCAACATAGTAAAGGCCATATATGATAAGCCTACAGCAAACATTATTCTCAATGGTGAAAAACTGAAAGCATTTCCCCTAAGATCAGGAACAAGACAAGAGTGTTCACTGTCACCATAATTAAACATAGCTTTGGAAATCCTAGCTGCAGGATCAGAGAAGAGGGAAAAAAGGAATCCAGACTGGAAAAGAAGAAGCAAAGCTCTCACTGTTTGCAGATGACATGATACTATACATAGAAAACCCTAATGATAGTGTAAGAAAATTACAGTGAATTTAGCAAAGTTGCAGGATACAAAAATCAATACACAGAAATCACTTGCATTTCTATATACTAACAATGAAAAATCAGAAAAAGAAATTAAGGAATCAATCCCATTCACCACTGGAACAAAAGGAATGTCATTCCTAGACATTGGAATTAAATGTCTAGGAATAAACTTATCTAAGGAGACAAAAGAACTGTATACAGAAAATTATAAGACACTCATGAAAGATATCAAAGATGACATAAACAGATGGAGAGATATTCCATGTTCCTGGGTAGGAAGAATTAATATTACAAAATGACTACACTACCAAACACAATCTACAGATTCAATGCAGTCCCTATCAAATTACCAATGGCATTTTTCAGAGAACTAGAACAAAAAATTTCACAATTCATATGGAAACACAAAAGACTCCGAATAGCCAAAGCAGTCCTGAGAAAGAAGAACGGAGCTGGAGAAATCAATCTTTCTGACTTCAGATTATATTACAAAGTTACAATCATCAAGACAGTATGGTACTAGTACAAAAACAGAAATACAGACCAATGGAACAAAATAGTAAGCCCAGAAATAAACCCATGCACCTTTGGGTACCTTATTTTTGACAAAGGAGGCAAGAATACACAAAGGGGCAAAGACAGCCTCTTCAATAAACGGTGCTGGGAAAACTGGACAGCTACATGTAGAAGAATGAAATTACAACACTTCCTAACACCATGCCTCTAAGTCACTTCAGTCGTGTCCGACTCTGTGCGACCCCATAGACCATACACAAAGATAAACTCAAGATGGNTCCTTAACAAAATTTTAGCAAACTGAATTCAGCAACACACCAAAAAGCTGATATACCATGATCAAGTTGGGTTTATACCAGGGATGCAAGGATTCTTCAATATATGCAAATCAATCAATGTGATACACCATATTAACAAATTGAAAGATAAAAACCATATGCTCATGTCAATAGATGCAGAAAAAGCCTTTGACAAAATTCAGCACCCATTTATGATTAAAACTCTTCAAAAAATGCACACAGAGGGAACCTACCTCAACATAGTAAAGGCCATATATGATAAGCCTACAGCAAACATTATTCTCAATGGTGAAAAACTGAAAGCATTTCCCCTAAGATCAGGAACAAGACAAGAGTGTTCACTGTCACCATAATTAAACATAGCTTTGGAAATCCTAGCTGCAGGATCAGAGAAGAGGGAAAAAAGGAATCCAGACTGGAAAAGAAGAAGCAAAGCTCTCACTGTTTGCAGATGACATGATACTATACATAGAAAACCCTAATGATAGTGTAAGAAAATTACAGTGAATTTAGCAAAGTTGCAGGATACAAAAATCAATACACAGAAATCACTTGCATTTCTATATACTAACAATGAAAAATCAGAAAAAGAAATTAAGGAATCAATCCCATTCACCACTGGAACAAAAGGAATGTCATTCCTAGACATTGGAATTAAATGTCTAGGAATAAACTTATCTAAGGAGACAAAAGAACTGTATACAGAAAATTATAAGACACTCATGAAAGATATCAAAGATGACATAAACAGATGGAGAGATATTCCATGTTCCTGGGTAGGAAGAATTAATATTACAAAATGACTACACTACCAAACACAATCTACAGATTCAATGCAGTCCCTATCAAATTACCAATGGCATTTTTCAGAGAACTAGAACAAAAAATTTCACAATTCATATGGAAACACAAAAGACTCCGAATAGCCAAAGCAGTCCTGAGAAAGAAGAACGGAGCTGGAGAAATCAATCTTTCTGACTTCAGATTATATTACAAAGTTACAATCATCAAGACAGTATGGTACTAGTACAAAAACAGAAATACAGACCAATGGAACAAAATAGTAAGCCCAGAAATAAACCCATGCACCTTTGGGTACCTTATTTTTGACAAAGGAGGCAAGAATACACAAAGGGGCAAAGACAGCCTCTTCAATAAACGGTGCTGGGAAAACTGGACAGCTACATGTAGAAGAATGAAATTACAACACTTCCTAACACCATGCTGCTAAGTCACTTCAGTCGTGTCCGACTCTGTGCAACCCCATAGACCATACACAAAGATAAACTCAAGATGGATTAAAGACCTAAATGTAAGACCAGAAATTCTTAGAGGAAAACAACAGGCAGAACACTCGATGACACAAATCAAAGCAAGTTCCTCTATGACCTCACCTCTTAGAGTAATTGAAATAAAAACAAAAGTAAACAAGTGGGACCTGATTAAATGTAAATGCTTTTGCACAGCAAAGGAAACTATAAGCAAGGGGAAAAGACAACCCTCAGAATGGGAGAAAATAATAGCAAATGAAACAACTGACAAAGGATTAATTTCTAAAATATACAAGCAGCTCATATAACTCAAAACAACAGAAAAACAAACAACCCAATCAAAAAGTGGGAAACAGACCTAAACAGACATTTCTCCAAAGAAGACATACAGATGGTTAACAAACACATGAAAAGATGCTCAACATCACTCATTATTAGAGAAATGCAAATCAAAACCACAATGAGATATCACCTCACACCAGTCAGAATGCCTATCATCAAAAAGTCTACAAAAAAAAAAAAAAAAAAGTCTACAAACAATAAATGCTGAAGAGGGTGTGGAGAAAAGGGAATGCTCTTGCACTGTTGGTGGGAATGTAAATTGACACAACCACTATGGAAGACGGTAAGGAGATTTCTTAAAAAACTAGGAATAAAATCACAATATGACCCAGCAATCCCACTCCTAGGCATATACCCTGAGGAAACCAAAACTGAAAAAAACACAAGTACCCCACTGTTCATTGCAGCACTATTTACAATAGCTAGAACATGGAAGCATCCTAGATGTCCATTGACAGATGAATGGATAAAGAAGTTGTGGTACATATATACAATGGAATATTACTCAGCCATAAAAAGGAGCACATTTGAGTCAGTTGTGATGAGGTGGATGAACCTAGAACCTATTATACAGAGTGAAGTGAGTCAGAAAGAGGAAGATAAAACATCACATTCTAACACATATATACAGAATCTAGAAGAATGGTACCGAAGAACTTATTTATAGGGCAACAGTGGAGAAACAGACATAGAGAATAGACTTATGAACATGGGGAGAGGGTGAGATGCATGGAAAGAGTAACATGGAAACTTACCATACGTAAAACAGATAGCCAACGGGAATTTGTTGCATGGCTCAGGAAACTCAAACAGGGGCTCTGTATCCATCTAGAGGGGTGGGATGGGGAGGGAGAGGGGAGAGAGGCTCAAATGGGAGGGGATATATGTATACCTACGGCTGATTCATGTTGAGGTCTGATAGAAAACAACAAAATTCTGTAAAGCAATTATCCTTCAATAAAAAAATAAAGTAAAAAAAAAAAACTGGCCATAGAAACAAAAAAAATTAAAAACAGCAAAACAATCATCAAAGACCTTAAAAAATATGATACCAGATATCCTATTTGATCCCTTTCAAGTCATCTTTATATTTGATTTCAAAGTCATCATTTTGGTTTTTTTTTCCTTTTATTCCTGATGATTAAAGACAGAAGACAATCAGAGTATGTTTTTAAAACTGCTGATTTTTAAAAAACCAACTAAGACATCAGAGTAGGAAAACAAAAGAAAAATAAGTAAGATTATCATGGCTCATGTGTGTCCGACTCTTTGCAACACCATGAACTGGGGTCTGCCAGGCTCCTCTGTCCATGGGATTCTCCAGGCAAGAATACTGGAGTGGGTAGCCATTCCCTTTTCCAGGGGATCTTTTCGACTCAGGGATCGAACCTGGGTCTCCTTCACTGTAGGCAGATTCTTTATTGTCTAAGCCATCATGGCTCACAGAAGGTCAGAAATACCTAAATCTAAGTACCTCAAAGGATTCTTAGAGTTTGAAAAGAGTCATATGATTTCAGTTGAACTAAACTCTGAACTACACTGCAAAAACTATGAACTTAGCATAGAACCAAAGTGGGCTTTAAAACTTTTTTGTACCTAACCACAGTTTCACTTCCAAGCACTCAAGGCAGTGACAGATATTCTGAACAGCTTCAGCAAGAAATAAGCTTATCATGCTGGTAATTTAAACGCTCCTATTTCTATGATAAACTGTTCTTTCGACAGCTCTATCTATGACAGGAAACAAAAAGGAGCACGATATTATAAGCAACTTTAATAGTAATTCAAAGTAAGAATGTCAGTAGAGAAAAGGGCCCCGGAGACATGAGATGCAAGCAGAAGGAACCAGTACCCTCCTCAACAACAGACACACTGAATTCACTACTATTACCCTTCATTAGTAACTGTTCCTTGTTGAAGACTTCCACAGCCAGCTAAGACAGAGCAACAGAGACAGGATTTACCATCCTGGCCCTCAAAAAACGGATAAAACAGATGAAACCACAGTGTTAAGATATTGGACAACTGGCAGCCCAAACAGTGAATGCTGAGAGACGGGAAGAGATGAGCGAGTGCTACGGTGTCCAGCTTTCTGCCGGTGGAGAGCTGGCTGCACAGGACCAAGGCTCCAGACGCAGCATGATGACCAGTTAATAAGGTAGAGTTGAGAATTCATGGTGGCCA
This sequence comes from Oreotragus oreotragus, assembly GCA_006410675.1. NCBI lineage: Eukaryota > Metazoa > Chordata > Mammalia > Artiodactyla > Bovidae > Oreotragus > Oreotragus oreotragus. The sequence continues at coordinate 12,444 of SJYX01002722.1, read as the reverse complement.
TGGGCTGGACCCACAGGACAGAGCACTGAACAGCACACACAGGGTACAGAGGGCAGAGCGCAGGCAGTGAGAGAGCACTCTGAGGCCTGAGGGGAGTCCCCTCAAGTCTATGCTGCATACTGATCAGCAGGTGCGTGAAAACACTCCCCTCTGAGAGGGCAAGGACCAACGCAAAGGAGCAGGTGGAACAATCACCCAGGGCACTGAGTGAAAAACCTCTAAATCCACAAGCATTAGGTACAGGGCTCAGCACGTATGGCCCCAGGAGTGGGGAGAAATCAGCCATATCCCAAAGGCCGCTCTGATCCTCCAAAAGACTTAAAGATCCACCTTCAAAAGCGAAGTACTACAAACAATCAGACAGCAAATACTGTGAGCATGGCCATCCACTCTCTATCACTACTATTCCATCGCCAGAACACAAAAGCAACTACAAACCAAACAGGAACGAAGAAGCATGACCAGGTGCGGCCTACAGACTACTGTTGGCCAAATCAAGCTCAGGAATATCAAACAGTAGACAGGTAATTTAACTGTACCTTGGAGCCAAGTTCAAAAATAGGTAGAGGAATACAAAATATCCATATACGAGGTAAAAATCACACTGCCAGCATTAGGAATGCAAAGAAACAAGAAAACGCAACCCATGATGAGGGAGAAAAAACTATCAATTCAAACCAGCTCAGAAATGACAGAGACAATGCAATCAGCAGACAGAGACAGTAAAGCCATTTTATTATAACTGTATTCCATATGTTCAAAAGGCAGACAAAAGCACAGCCAAAGTAAAGACATAGAAAACAGAAAAAGACCAAAATCAAACCTATGAAGTTTTTTTAATTGTCTGAAATGAAAAACATGCTAGACAAGACTCAGGACTAACAGCAGTTCAGACACTATAGGAAAAGAAAAAAATTGGAGTACTCGAAGACACAACCCTAGACACTATCTAAAATGAAACATCAAAGGGCCCAAATATGTGAAAATGAACCTCCAAGAAGGGAGAGTGAGGAGAAAGCTTAAAAAAAAAAAATGATTAAAATTTTCTAAAATTATATCCAAATATCAAACTCAGTGATCTACATGTACAAGAAATGAAGAAAACTATGATATATTATCTGCCTTTTGATGAGATGTTAAAGGAAATATACCCCATCACTTACAGAATTGAGCTTGATTTTGGTGACACGCTACTCTCCAAGAAATACAGGGGATAGAATAAAAGTTTGATGACATTACAGGATTCAATCAATCAAATTCAGATATGGAAAGTCTATGAGACAAATGACTCTCATTCTTCAATGAATGAAAAATATCAACCAATTACAGTATGTGAAGGCTGTCTGGATCCTAATATGAACAGACCAATTATAAAATGGCATTTATGAGGTAAACAGAAATGTTGATTACTAACTGCACATGATACATAATATTAAGAAACTGTTTACGTTTTAAGTATTTTAATAGTATTGTGATCATGTGTTTAAAGGCCTTATCTCTTGTTATACATAGAGAAGTATTTCTGGGTAGAACTATATAATGTCCAGGTTGAAGGTGAAGGTAGAGGGTACAGGTGGAACAAAATTAGCCTCATATTAATGACTGATGAAGCTGGGTATGAGGGCAGGCTTTTTACACTGCAAAGAATAAAGGAGGCTCTTTACACTGCTCTCTCTTCTCTTGTGTATGCTTGAAATTTTCCTAAGTCAAAGGTGTTAAAAAGCACTTTAAAGGAAAGGCAAGAGTCAAACTCAGAAAAAAAAAAAAAAAAAAAAAAACAAAGACAACTCCAGAAGATCACTAAGCAAGAACTGGGTTTTACTCAGCTGTAAAATCATGTAAGACTCGGTTTTTCATTCTTTGACATTGGGGACATAATTACGGAAATTTCTCAGACTTCAAGAAAATGAGTTTCCAGTTTGCAAGGATTTACCTAACACCCAGCAAAATAAAATAAAACAGACTTACATCAAGATAGACCCTCATGACATACCACATCTCTAAGAATAAAGATTCTAAAAAATTGATGGAGGGATCAAAAAAGTCACAGGTCACACAAAAGAGATCAGAAATGAACTTGCTGAACATGAACTTGTTGAACCTCAACTTCTCAACAGCCATAAGGAAGACAAAAGAAGCTGGAACACTGCCTTCCAAACTCTGAAGAAAATATATTCCCAACCTAGAATTCTATCAATGAAGTATCAGCATAAAGATAAGATATTTACAGAAATACAAGATTTCAGAGCACAAAGAGAAAAGATGAAGTCAACTGCTGGGTGATAACAAATCAAACTGGCCTCAGACATCTACAGTACTCACTTAACTCTAGAACAGCGCTCCGCAAAGAGGCCAGGCACTAGAGCTGGCCAACATGTGCTTCTAGTTCCTGACCAGACAAAGACATTAAGAGTACATGTTTAGAAACTTTGATACCATTTAGGCAGAGTACTTTATGTCTGTTCAGTCTAATAATAAAAAATGTGGGCTTGCATTTTGTATGTCTTCTTTTTCATCTTATTTTCTAATTATATTTTTATTATATTATAGAAGTATCCAATCCCCGTGAACTGTGAATAAAAATATAAATCAAGCAAACAAACGAAACACTGACCCTTTAACACAGATCATTAAGAAGCACTGCTCTGGAGGACATGAAGCAATCCTGCAAAATCCCAAGGAAAATACACACTCGAGTAATTTTATATTTAAATACAATGCCATTCACGAACAAAGGAGTGACAAAGACATAGAAAAAAACTTACGGTTACCTCAGGGGAAAGGAGGCTAGGGAGAGATAACTTAGGAGTTTGGGATTAGTAAATATAACTACTATACATAAAAAAGAAGCAACAAGGCTCTACTCTGTAGCATAGGAAACCATATTCAGTTATCTTGTAATAAACTATAATGGAGACAAATCTGAAAAACTGATACATACATTAAAAAACTCTAACTGCAGAAAGTGAAGAGGAACTAAAGAGCCTCTTAATGAGGGTAAAAGAGGAGAGTGAAAAAGCTGGCTTAAAACTCAATATTCAAAAAATGAAGATCATGGCAGCTGGTCCCATCACTTCATGGCAAACAGATGGGGAAAAAATGAAAACAGTGATAGAGTTTATTTTCTTAGGCTCCAAAATCACTGCAGATGGTGACTGCAGCCATGAAATTAAAAGATGCTTGCTCCTTGGAAGAAAAGCTATGACCAACCTAAACAGTGTATTAAAAAGCAAAGTCATCACTTTGCTGACAAAGGTCTATACAGTCAAAGTTATGGTTTGTTTCTCCAGTAGTCATGTATGGATGTGAGAGTTGAACCATAAAGAAGGCTGAGCACTGAAGAATAGATGCTTTTGAACTGCAGTTCTGCAGAAGACTCTTGAGAGTCATTGGACCGCGAGGAGATCAAATCAGTCAATCTTAAAGGAAATTAACCCTAAATATTCATTGGAAGGACTGATGCTGAAGCTGAAGCTCCAATTCTGTGGCCACCTGATGTGAAGAGCAGAAACTCACTGAAAAAAACCCTGATGCTGGGAAAGATTGAGGGCAGAAGGAGAAGAGGGCAGTAGAGGATGAGATGGTTGGATGACATTACCAATTCAACGGACATGACTCTGAGCAGGCTCCAGGAGAGAGTGCAGGACAGGGGAGTTGGGCGTGCTTTGGTCCATGGAGTCACAAAGAGTCGGACACAACTTAGCAACTGATCAACAACGTATAAAACCAAATCACTTTACTGTACACCAGAAATTAACACACTGCAAATCAAGTATACTTTAATTAAAATATATATATGTGTAAAAAAAAAAACAGAGATTAAATTTCTAATTGTAAAAAAACCCACAACAACAAAGAATAAAGGCATTAAATATTTTTGGACTTGGAAGAATATGGGTTATACGGTTATGTAATCTGGGTACTTCATGCAGAAACTGCTGGACAGCTGGATGTCAAGGAGAAAGGGCAACTTTTCAAGTCAGGAGCAGTTCAGAAAGTTTGAGGACAGATTTCTTCAAGAAGGTGAAGCTGAGAGATTATGCTATATCTAAATGTTTTGAGAGAGTTCAGACAACAGGCAGAGAGTCTGCAATTGAATCATTTCTGAAGCACATAAATAATTAAACAGATAGTCATGACAAAACAAATGAACCCAAAACTGTTATTAGCTAGTTGGAAAACAAAAGTTGTACAGAAAAGAAGTTATGATTAATACATGCTTTAATATAAATGGAATCACACAATAGCCACATGGATATTTTGATGTAAATTATTTTTTAATTAATAAAAGTTTTTTTTTATGAAAGAATTAAAACTGCTGGAGGATAAATTTCAGCCAAATGAAACAACAGTAGACTGTCAGTCAGCACTAAATCCATTTGACCACAGACTAAAATGAGAAAAAAATATGAGTATCAGAGTATAAAATGGAAACAATAAAAATCCAAATAAAACCAGCAGAGGAAGGGGAAGAGAAAGTGGGAGTTAGTAGAAGTATACTGATTTTCTCATGTTTTAGAGCCATAGGCCAAAAGATATAATTTAAAACTGAAAAATCAAGTAAAAGTGCTATAAGCAATAATCAAAGGTATGAGGTTACCCCTAAAAAGAAATAATCAACTGAAATCAGACAGTAGCTATAGAGAAGCTAAGACAGAAGAAGAAGAAATATATAAAGTCACCATTTCTCATTTTTAGATGAAGGAAGGCAATATAAAAAAAAATTAAATCTGGTTTAAAAAACCACAAAGGCAACCATGAAAACAGAAATACAGAAGAAACACACATTAAAAAAATAAAAGCAAACATAGACCATAGAGTGAAAGAGAATGAAAAGAAGCAATAAAAATCATACAACAAAACCAGGGCCACGCGTGTCTACCTGCCATTAAAATGGGCTAAACAAACCCACCCATTAGAGGAAAGACTGGGTCACAAAAGCAAAACCCAGTCAACCTATTTCATCACTTCTGAGATGCCCATATGTTCATATCTTAGCATCGAGGATACTGAGACATGATTTAAAACTGCCATCAGCCAGACTGTAGGTGGAGCGTCACTGCCATCATCCTATGACTCAGTCCCGAAACACAAAGTTATTGTGCCTGCAGTCAAGGACCAAACCAGAGCAACAGAGCTGAAGCACGCAAGTCTGACTCTGCGACGCTATGGACTGTAGCCCGCGAGGCTCCTCTGTCCATGGGATTCTCCGGGCATTAATACTAGAGACGCTTGCCATGCCCTTCTCCAGGAGATCTTCTCAACCCAAGGGTCAAACCCACACCTCCTTCAACTCCTGCATTGGCAGGCGGGTTCTTTACCACTAGCACCCCCTGAAGAAGCCCTGGAAACCGAAGCACACTTTTGATATCAGAGAAGTAAATACTCATCATTGAATGAATGACAAAACAATCAAAGGCTTTACAGGAAAAAGGAGAAAGGAAGCTCCCCAAGGAGATAAATGCTATGTCAGCTTCTGCTACTTAAAAACAGGCAAAAGGACTGCCTATCGCACACCCATTGAAGCCGACTGAAGGCAGGGCAAAGTGCAAATCCCCAGGAAGAGATGAAAGTTCAAAGCCCGGGGCCAGTGTGGCAATTCACTAACTACATGGGACTATCTTAAGGCACTAAGTTTAATTATTTCTAAGAAAAGAAAAAGAACAATGTTAAATGAACCTCCACTTACATATTTTGTGTCTGGTCAAAGCTATCCTTAAGAAAGTTTTTATTGCTAGTTTAGTAACCTTCTCTTGACAAGATCACCTGAGATCTTAGGCATATTTCTATTCAAAATTACATCATCATTCAATGACATGGCTTTATGTAACATTCAGACACAGGAGGTTTTTTTAAGCTTCGTAGGAAGAACATGAGACTCTCCAGAGCGAAGGATTACTCAGCGCTCCCTCCTCATTTGTACTTACTACACACACCCGGGGGGCAAGAAGAAATTCATTCTGCTGCATGGCTCAGCATGACTCACAAACTGCAGGCAAGCACTCTGAATGTCACTTTTATTGATCTCCATTTGATGTTCCATTTGTCTTTCCAAGAGGAGACAAATTATGTTTATGGCATTTCCCTAATAGCAGACCTTGAAAATCTGAGTTTAAATGAGCTCTGAAAAAAATATAACCAAATGAATTATCAACTAAACAAAACTATCTGGATGCACATAAATTAATGCTGATTTTAGCATTAAAATATATCTTCTCTAAGACTTCAGGGATCATGATAAAGATGCCAACATACTACACAATAGAATACATAACAGGCAGCTAAAAACTGTAAGGAAAGTCAAGTTTCAGGCACAAAATGTAAACCAGTCAGCTGAACACATGAAATATAAAAAGCATGGTTCAAAGAGTAAAATTAGGAAAATGATTATCAAATCCTATATTGTAGAACTTAGAAATCTGTGCAGCACTGCCAGTTCCATAATAAAAATCAAGTAACAAAAGTCAATTTATCTCAATAACTACAATTGTTCTTTTCTAACAATTTCAAAACTCAATCAATGAAAAGCTAATGCTATGTCACAGTAACAGATAAAAAGTTTGCTTTATAAAATAGGTATAATGTTTAAACGCATTTTAACAGTTTCAAATATAGTTACTTAATAAGATAACACAAATGAGTTGTATAAAATTAAATTAGAAAACAATTATAATCTCAAGTAATAGTATGTCATCCTTAGGTCCATTACACACAAGAATAATTTGCCAGTCTCAAACTGAAGACAAACTAAAATAATAAGCAATTAATATCATAGAACAGGTAATTTAATAAGCTTTGGTTTTAGAAAGGCAATATTTTTAATTCTGAAGAATGACGAATTTCAAACTTTTCACTATGTAGCAAGAAAAAAGAAAGCATAAATAAGAGCATCAGCTATAAAGTGATGCAGTAAAATCAATGACACTACACTTCAAAAAGTGTAAACTTTTACCAATCCTCCAAAATCTATTTAAATATCATATCCTTAAACTGAATCAGTTAGTGAAGGCACAAGTAATCTGTAAAGCTTCTGACTTTCCACAGTACCGTTTTTTCTAAGAATACTGGCAACACAGTACATCTTCTTTGCACTGTATTATTTTTAAATATATCTCAACTCCATTATTACTAGCATTTGAAGTTCTTTTTGAGGCCTCAACAAAGAATGAATAAATGATTGGACGGATGGAAGGAAGATAAATGGACAGAGGCCTGGGGAACAAAATCTGAGGTTTTGGATCACAGATGATTTAAGAAAAGCTCTCAATAATCAGCACTAGAACAGATGAAATTACAGCCCCCAGGAAATAACCTTTTGAAAAAATTTTAGTATTTTCATATTCTAACCAGTGTTTTTATTTCTAATTATCATGAAACATGTATTTCAAAAATTCTTCAGTATCAAAAACCATACTCTGGCAGTACAAAGATTTGCACAGTGGTTTAGCTCCAGGCTAAAATCTTATTATGTAAGGAAAGAAGATCATCTAAATTTTCTTATGGAGTTTAACTGAATCACCAATATTTTTATGCAATAACATGAAATACATGCTTATTAGCTAAAAGTGATATGGTAGAGTAGAAAACTGAGTACACATTATGACCACAACCCCTTTGCACAGGAAAACGGCTGGGAGGAAGTACTAGAAAATGACCAAAGTGATGGCTTCAAAGAGAGAAACCATGATGATGCTTTCCTACTTTCTACTTTCTGCATTTATTCTATCTCATTATGATAACCTCATAATAATATATCTCTATATAACTTTTATATCCTTCAGTTCAGTCGCTCAGTCATGTCTGACTCTTTGTGACCCCATGAATCGCAGCACGCCAGGCCTCCCTGTCCATCACCATCTCACGGAGTTCACTCAGACTCACGTCCATTGAGTCCGTGATGCCATCCAGCCATCTCATCCTCTGTCATCCCCTTTTCCTGCCCCCAAACCCTCCCAGCGTCAAAGTCTTTTCCAATGAGTCAACTCTTCACATGAGGTGGCCAAAGTATGGGAATTTCAGCTTTAGCATCATTCCTTCCAAAGAAATCCCAGGGTTGATCTCCTTCAGAATGGACTGGTTGGATCTCCTTGCAGTCCAAGGGACTCTCAAGAGTCTTCTCCAACACCACAGTTCAAATGCATCAAATCTTCGGCGCTCAGCCTTCTTCACAGTCCAACTCTCACATCCATACATGACCACAGGAAAAACCATAGCCTTGACTTGACGGACCTTAGTCAGCAAATGTCTCTGCTTTTGAATATA
>SJYX01002720.1:0-11613 GCA_006410675.1 Oreotragus oreotragus | reverse complement strand
TCCTAAAGGAAATCAGTCCTGAATGTTCATTGGAAGGACTGATGCTGAAGCTGAAGCTCCAGTACTTTGACCACCTGATGCGAAGAGCCAGCTCACTGGAAAAGACCCCGATGTGGGGAAAGGTGAAGAGGAGAGGGAGCGGAAAAGAGGCCGTCAGAGATGAGATGGTTGCTGAGCACCACTGACTCAGCGGGCACGCGTCTGAGCAGACTCCGGGTGATGCTGAAGGGCAGGGGAGCCGGGCACGCCGCCGGCCACGGGGCTGCGAAGAGTCAGACGCGACTCAGGGATGGAACAACGAGAAGTTCTTTCCTTTCAGCGCTTTAAAAAACGCTGTTTCACTTCCTGCTGGCCTCCTCGGTTTCTGATGGGAAAAGCAAGTCATCCAAACTGCCCCTCCCCGGTAAGTGATATAGTTTCTCTGGCTGCTTCTAAGATTTTTTTCTTTGTCTTCATTTTCAGCAGCATGGTTATGACATGTCGGCACTGACTTTGTGAGTTCATCCTGTCTGGAGCTCACTGAGCCTCCTGGTCTCCCGAATCTGTAGGTTTATATCTTTTGCAAGATTTGAGACACAATCAGCCCTTATTTATACTACCCTGTGTCAAGCTGGGGATACCAGAGGATGCGGAGAGTGGTGAGTGTGGCCTGTCCAGCAGAGCTTCCAGCCTTCCTCTCCAAACCACCTGTGACTCCTTCTTTTCTAGAATCCCACACTGCTGCTCCAGGTACCTCGTTCATGTTCCAGTGGTACGGCTCCCTTCACTGGGAGAGACACTTTAGAGTATGCTTCGTTCTTCTTATCCGTAACTGAGACCTGATCTTTTTTGTAGACTGGTTCAAACTCATTTTCCAAATGCATAAGGGATTATAAGAATGAAGAAAGGTTTCCTTTTAAAATGAAATTAAATTATTTTGGAATATACTTGTAGGCCAGCCACCAGTTACCTGCAGTGAGCACTCAAGGCTTTTCCTTTCTGTAGTTTATGATCATTCATGATTTCCTGAGAACCCAGAGGTGAGAATGAATGTCACTTTTAAGTTGTCCTGGTTTTGGCTTCTTCTGGGATTCTCTCTTTAACATCTAAGAGCTGACCTGAAATTCCAGAAGGCCACTGAAGACATCCCAGGTTATACGAACCCCAACACCTGTACTCGTGTTTGCTCCCTGACAGTTCTGTCCAGGATGGTGAAGCCTGCAAGCTTACCCCCCGCTGCTGTCCTTGCCACAAGCAGCGGCTGCCTCAGAGCCCGCCCAGGACTGAAGCCTGCTGCTCAGCCTCACTTCCTGACAACACTGCCAGTCCCTCACATCTGTGTACACAGCGCAAGGCCTCAAAGAGTCACAGACTGTGTTCTGAAGCATCATCCCAGGGGTTCACAGTCCTGAGTCCCTCTGACATGTACTCAAATTACAAAGACTCGCTATCACTTTTCAAATGGTCTTTAAAAAAAAAAGAGAGAAAAGAAAAGCACATGGAAAAATACTGAAAGGAAAAACACCAAAATGCAAACAGTAATCATTTGGGGACAGTAAGATTCCAAGTGTTACTTTACTTCCTGATTCTTATACATCTTCTACACATTACTATAACCAAGTCAAAGTGTTAGTCGTGAAAGTGAAAGTGAAGTCGCTCAGTCGTGCCCAACTCTTCGGGACCCCATGGACTGTAGCCCACCAGCCTCCTCTACCCATGGAATTTNACTTTACTTCCTGATTCTTATACATCTTCTACACATTACTATAACCAAGTCAAAGTGTTAGTCGTGAAAGTGAAAGTGAAGTCGCTCAGTCGTGCCCAACTCTTCGGGACCCCATGGACTGTAGCCCACCAGCCTCCTCTACCCATGGAATTTTCTAGGCAAGAATACTGGAGTGGGGTGCCATTCCCTTCCTCAGGGGATCTTCCCAATCCAGAGACTGACCTGGGTCTCCCACACTGCAGGCGAATTCTTTACCGTCTGAGCCACCAGGGAAGCCCATAACCAAGTGAGTGTGACTAACGTATCTAAAGGAATCCACTCCCCATTTCCAGGAACACCTCTTTAGTAAGACTTTGTCCATGCGAATTCATTGGAGCAGAGGTTCAGAATTTTCCAGGAAGTCACTACTTCTCAAACCTGACTGCACATCAGATTTGCCCCACCCACAGCATATAAACACAAACAAAACACCTGTCAGGCTGGAAGGGCGGTGTCAGGAAGAGAAGTCCAGCAGTTCCAAAGCTGACCAGAAAGGCTGTCATCTACCAAAACGGGGGAAGCTGCAAAGGGAACAGGTCTGACAGATCAGAAAGAAATGAAGTCAGAGTTTAGCTTTGGTGCTTGTTCACCAGGGAAGGCTTACCAGGCGTCCAGAGGGCGCTGTCAGGTAGGCAGTGGGAGGCCCATGTGTGAGGCAGAGCTGGGGTCCACACCCAGCAAGTCTGACTCCAAAGTCCATGTTTTTAAATCGCCACAGGAGGCCACTTCTACTCAGGTACAAAATATTCCCAAAGAGAAAGGGGAAAGGAATTAAGAGTCTAACAAAGGTCCGTCTAGTCAAGGCTATGGTTTTCCAGTGGTCATGTATGGATGTGAGAGTTGGACTGTGAAGAAGGCTGAGTGCCGAAGAATTGATGCTTTTGAACTGTGGTGTTGGAGAAGACTCTTGAGAGTCCCTTGGACTGCAAGGAGATCCAACCAGTCCATTCTGAAGGAGATGAGCCCTGGGATTTCTTTGGAAGGAATGATGCTAAAGCTGAAACTCCAGTACTTTGATCACCTCATGGGAAGAGTTGACTCATTGGAAAAGACTCTGATGCTGGGAGGGATTGGGGGCAGGAGAAGGGGATGACAGAGGATGAGATGGCTGGATGGCATCCTTGACTCGACGGACGTGAGTCTGAGTGAACTCTGGGAGTTGGTGATGGACAGGGAGGCCTGGCGTGCTGCAATTCATGGGGTCGCAGAGTCAGACACGACTGAGCTGAACTGAAATATCTTAATTACACTTTAGCCCTAACTGGAGCTACTGCCACCATCTGGGACACCAATCTGGACACTCAGGCCCCAGGGACGGGCCCTCTGAATCGGGGAGGGGAGGCTGGGAGAACCAACGCCTTGGATAGCAGCCAGCTCCGGCCTGTGCCCAGGACCTTCCTCCCAGTTCGGGGGAGGCCCCAGGGTGAGGGATGGGCGGCCCAGACACAAAGCTGGAGCAAACAGGACGGAGGCAGGGCTGTATGAGGCATGCAGATACCATTACATCCTGTATTATTAATGCTCAGAGCCAGATGGTCCTCTTCTCTGCAGTATCATGTTACTACAGAATTAGCTGACCTAGTCACTTCAGTCCACAGAAACCCTCTAAGAACATAATCCACATTCGCCTTTAAAAAAGGCGGGGTACGACAAAGATAACAAATAAATCCAAGCATGATGCAAGTGGTATTAAGAGAAACGGGAAAATCTACGCAGCATAATGTATAAAAAAGTATAACTTTTTAGAAAAGCATAGATTTCTTCAAAAATTCTGTAACAGCTTAGTTACTGAGTTTCCTAAGAAACGGCAGAGCTGATCTCTGCATGTGAATATACATTTTAATTCTGTGTTATTTTAACAACCTACACAATAAGTAATCCAAATTCAAAACGTAACAGTCTCTAAACATGAATTTCAACATTGATTTATTTTGCAATTCTCCTGGGTCCCAACAACTGCTGTAAGGAACATTAGACACCGTTCGAAACACCATGAATTTGCCGAAACATAAACAATGAAATCTGGACGACGCCAGTCTGTGGTCTGAGCTAGAGCCCCACACAGCGCACCCCGGGACCTAACACGCCTATACTTGGAGGGCCCACAAGACCTGGCAGTCCCACAGCTTCCACGGGCACTGAGCCAGACCCCCTTCTCTCACCCGGACAGGTCCAAGAGCCGCACGCTTGCCAGGGGGCCTCATCATTCCCTGCATGTGCAAAGCCCTTGGTTGGGGGGGCTGCCCACAGCCTCCAGGTTAGGGGCGGGCTCCAAGCCCAACACGTCCCACCACGAGGACCGCCCCCCCCCCGCCCCGTTCCCTGGGCTCCCACTGCACGAAGCCCGGAGCTCCGGCCGCCTGGCACCTGCCCCCCTCCACGTCCTGCAAAGGAAGAGCCACGGCGAGGGCCCTGGCACCCACAGGCCTGGGGCTGACCTCCAGCCCCTCTGCTCTCCAGCTGCGCCTCACTCGGTCTGCTCTCGGGGCTCCTCTGGTAAAATGAAGACAGTAACTAACTTCTTCATGAGGTTGTGGCGAGTTTTAAATGAACTAGAAACCCAAATGGTGACTCATTTAACCCCAGTGTGTGCTCCCCATGGCGGCTCTGCCTCCCTCTCGGTGACTCTGCCCTGGAATCACTTGCCCACCAGAGGGGTGCTCTGGAGCCTGGGGGCCGTGCCATTTCTCTAACTCCAGAGCCACGCACGAGGCTGGCTCTTAGAGAAGTGTCTACTGAACAAGTGTCAGTGGATAGAAAGCCAAGGTTCGGGCGGGGTTGGGGGGCCAGCTACTGGCGGTGTCACGGCACTGGGCAAACGCCCCACTGCCAGGACAGCTGGGGCCTGGGGCCAAGCAGAGGATGCAGGTGGCCACCGTTGGTGTGGCTGAGGCCACACACACCCCCTGGCCTTGCTGAGTCTGTGCTTGAGTCCTCTCCCTGGAAGGGTGAGTGCCTGCCTCCAGGGCTGGCACCCTCCCCGCCGCAGGGGCAAAGGAGCCCACAGTGGTGAGACGCCACAGGCCTGGTTTGACCCTGAGCCCCACCCTCTCCCCCAGGACAGATGGGCAGCCTCCGCCAGCGAGGGGAAGGGGGTCACACGGCAGCCTGGGTAACGAAGGCCCCAGCTGCCCTGCTCCTAGGTGGCACAGGAATGGGTAAGTCCCAAGAAGGGAGAAAAATTTAATACCAGACACAATTAAAAAGTTTGATCACATTTGTAACTCTTATTGGAAAAAACTGATTAAATTTAATCAAGTTCTAAACAGCCTGGGTGTTCACTGGAAAGACTGATGCTGAAGCTGAAACTTCAATACTTTGGCCACCTCATGCAAAGGGTTGACTCATTGGAAAAGACCCTGATGCTGGGAGGGATTGAGGGCAGGAGGAGAAGGGAATGACAGAGGATGAGATGGCTGGATGGCATCACCGACTCGATGGACATGGGTTTGGGTGAACTCCGGGAGTTGGTGATGGACAGGGAGGCCTGGCGTGCTGCGGTTCATGGAGTCGCAGAGAGTCGGACACGACTGAGCGACCAAACTGAATTGAAACAGCTAAAGCCCCTGTGATCAGGAAGGGAGAATTCTTTAATATCAAACACAATTAATAAAAATTTGATCACATTTGTAACTTATTGGGAAAAAACTGATTAAATTTAATCAAGTTCTAAAGCCCAGCAGTCTCAACTCTCCCACTTGCGCATACAAGCTGTAAGAAAAAAGTTGAAGTCACCCATGTTCTGAAGACAGAGTTAAATAGCAAGTACTTAGCATGCAAGTTAAAACAAAGCTTTCCAATTTCAAAGCCTTAATAATGGGCATTTATGCAAGGCTCATAAACGGATGCTGTACCCCATATTTCTGTGTCTTTGTATCTTGTATACCTTTTGTAACTTCTTTGAATCTTTCTGAGCACTGTCTCCAAGCGGTACTTTTCCAAATAACTTCCATCCCAAGTCATTTTGTTTGTCAAGTCTTGCATTCTGTTTTCTAGCAAGCAAATTCCTGTAATAAGAAAATGAAAGAGTTAGGGCATTGTTGGATACTTACAGAAACACTAGGACCGCTGAATCACTCTAGTGAAAAGCAGACTTTCCTCTGAGAGATCAATGTGCTGAATCACAGACTTTAATTCTGCAGACTTGATTTTCATGTAGACACGGAATTATGAAGCAAGTGAAAAGGTCTTGAACCACAACAAGTAAGCTTTTTGTAATTCAATGAAAATATGTATAAGTTCTGTCATTGAGAGTAAGGATATGCATTACAGCGTAACAAAGTATATCCGGAAAAAGTGAGCTTTGAAGTCAGACCAAACTGCACTGAAGCCCTGGCTGTCACTCACTAGCTGTGTGACTCTGATCTGTACATTAACCTCTCTGAGACTCAGTTTCCTTATGTTTAACAAGGGTCACTATATGAATTAGAGTTACAGGTACATCATCAGTGCTCAAAGGATCACAGCTGCTTTAGTACTGAACTTCTAAGTTGTTTAACTTATTTATAAGGCAAATCTATATTACCTATTTGTAAAGTCTCCATGTATCATAAAAAGAAAGCCACTCATGAGATAGTCACATGATCTTCTCTCAGAACAGCATGTAAACAAACCCAAATGACACAAACAGATTCTAAATGGTGCCACAAAATAAACTGTTTTGGAACCTACTGCATTGGCTCATTCATTGAAAATGAGCGGCTTCTAGGGCTCACTGGAGTTTAAGATAAGCATGAAGCATCTTGTGTGCTAGAAAGAAGGTGCTCAAAGAAATACTGCGACAGGTTTAATAAAGCCAGTACCTGGCTTGGAAGGGCTCTCGCTGACTAAACCTGGAATGTAATCATCAAAATACATAATGAGAACACGGAATTATAACCCGCCCAATAAAAAAAGAAATCCATGAGCCCGAATGGATATGGACACAAATAGGAAAATGAATACATGAGCGAAGGCGGAAGGAAATTCTTAGAAAGCCCCAAATCAGGATTCTTTCCCGAGAAATCCTACTGACAGAGGAGCCTGGCGGGCCACAGTCCCAGGGTCGCAAAGAGTCGCACACGACTTAGCAACTAAACAGCAGCAGCAGGAAGCAGAGAAAGCCCGAGGGGCTTTCGGATTAGTCAGTGGATGCTAAAACTAGGAGGTGGGAGCTGGAAGAAGACAAGGATCGTTACACAGTTTGAAAGCATCTCCCACAAATTACTTGTTAATTACAAAGACAAAATCAATTAACTTCACAGCGGAGACACCTCACTGGCCAAGTGATCACAGTGGGCATCCTCACCGTCAGGATGGAGCACGCAGGTCACCTCCTCTGATGCCGAGAATGGCACACCAGGTTGATCGTAGCTGCCAAAACATGCATCACCTGAATATCATCATGAGGAAAGACAAACACACCAGAACAGAGGGCCAGCCGATGGAACAATACATCTGACTCTGAAAATGGCAGTGTCCCAGGTGGACAAAACAACACTGGCTATCATTCTGGTACACAAAGAATGTTGCCTCCCAGCCAGCCGGCAGCCACTGTAGCCGTCTCTAGCGGTGCACCCTGAGGGGGTTCAAGACGCAGAAAGCCAGGATACTGGCCCCATAGAGTAATGATGTATTTCAAAGGAACGATTTCAGTCAGCCCAGACTGCTGCATCTTCCCACACACAGAAAAGCTCTGCAGTCATGAACGCGAGCTGGCTGTTTCTGTGATTAGCAGTAATGTTTTCATGTTTCACTACATGGTCTTTTGTTTTTGTTTTCTTCAGCAAAAACTCCTCTATTCCCAGGTTCCTTGCTTATCTCTCTGGAACAGTCCATCAGAGCTATCAGAGAGGCTGCCTTCCCAGGCTCAGTCCTCAGTAAGGCCACGTAATAAAAGAGAAATCTCAGCTTTTAGGTGGTGCATTTTTCTCAGCTGACAAAGACAGACTAAAGAGTTGTTCCAGATTAAAAGGAGGCTAAAGAGACCTGGGGCTTCCCAGGTGGTGCTAGTGGTAAAGAACCACCAGTACAGGAAACGTGAGAGTCATGGGGGCTGCTCCTGGGTGGGAAGATCCCCTGGAGGAGGGCATGGCAACCCATGCCGGTATTCTTGCCTCGATTATCCCATGGACAGAGGAGCCTGGTGGGCTACAGTCTATACGGTTGCGAAGAATCTGACAGGACTTGAAGCGACTTAGCACAGCACACACACAGAGACCTGACAATTAAAGGCAGGAGGAGAAGGAGGTGATAGAAGATGAGATGAACTCAATGAACATGAGTCTGAGCAAACTCCAGGAGACACTGAAGGACAGGGAAGCCTGGAGTGCTGCAGTCCATGGGGTCGCCAAGAATCAGACACAACTCAGCAACTGAACAACAACAGCAGGTGGATCCTGGACCACATCCTGGGCCATGGGCCAAGAAAGGTACAAAGACCACCACCGGGACAGCTGGCGCAATGTGAGCACAGACGACGGAACAGAATAGCCCTGGGGTAATAGTACATTTCCTGGTCTTGCTAACTGTGCTATGGTTACAGAAGAGAGCGCCCTTCTGGTATACTTCCCGTTGGATCATACAGAAAGCAAGAGAATTTGATAAAAACATCTGCTTCATTGACTATGCTAAAGCCTTTGACTCTGTGGATCACAGCAAACTGTGGAAAATTCTTAAAAGAGATGGGAATACCAGACCACCTTACCTGCCTCCTAAGAAACCTAGCAATAGCTCCTAAGATTCTAGCAATAGCTAGAATCTTACATGGAACAATGAACTGGTTCCAAACTGGGAAAGAAATACAACAAGGCTGTATACTGTCACCCTGCCAGGGACGGGGGAGCCTGGTGGGCTGCCGTCTATGGGGTAACACAGAGTCGGACACGACTGAAGCGACTTAGCAGCAGCAGCGGCAGCTTATTTAACTTGTATGCAGAGCGCATCATGCGAAATGCTGGGCTGGATGAAGCACAAGCTGGAATCAAGGTTGCTGGGAAAAATCTCAATAATCTCAGATATACAGATGACACCACTCTTATGGCACAAAGTGAAGAAGAACTAAAGAGCCTCTTGATGAACGTGAAAGGAGAATGAAAAAGCTGGCTTAAAACTCAACATTCAAAAAAAACGAGATCATGGCATCTGGTCC
The DNA here is from genome assembly GCA_006410675.1 of Oreotragus oreotragus. Classification (NCBI taxonomy): domain Eukaryota; kingdom Metazoa; phylum Chordata; class Mammalia; order Artiodactyla; family Bovidae; genus Oreotragus; species Oreotragus oreotragus. The sequence continues at coordinate 2,740 of SJYX01002720.1, read as the reverse complement.
CATCACTTCATGGCAAATAGATGGGGAAACAGTGGAAGCAATGACTGACTTTATTTTCTTGAGCTCCAAAATCACTGCAGACAGTGACTGCAGCCATGAAATTAAAAAGATGCTTGCTCCTTAGAAGAAAAGCTATGACAAACCTAAACAGTATATTAAAAAGCAGAGATATTACTTTGTCGATAAAGGTCCATACAGTCAAAGCAATGGTTTTTCCAGTAGTCATGTATGGATGTGAGAGTTGGATCATAAAGAAGGCTGAGGGCCGAAGAACGGATGTTTTTGAACTGTGGTGTTGGAGAAAACTCTTGAGTCCCTTGGACTGCAAGGAGATCAAACCAGTCAATCCTAAAGGAAATCAACCCTGATTATTCATTGGAAAGATTGGTGTTGAAGCAGATGCTCCAATACTCTGGCCAACTGACATGAAGAACTGACTCATTGGAAAAGACCCTGATGCTGAAAAAGATTGAGGGCAAGAGGAGAAGAGGACAACAGAGGATGAAACGGTTGGATGGCATCACCGACGCAGTGGACATGAGTCTGAGAAGCTCCGGGAGATAGTGAAGGGCAGGGAAGCCTGGCGTGCTGCAGTCCATGGGGTCGCAGAGAGTCGATACGACTGAGCGACTGAACAACAACAGAGGGGCATATCTCCAACAGACTCTTCTAATGGTTCCCCGAAATTCTCACGCACTTGTGTAGAACAGATGCCTTGTTCACAGGATGAACAAAACAACAGGAATGAAAGGTAAACACCTAGTGAACTGGGGTAAAGGATATATGGAAGTTCCTTATATTTTTCTTGCAAAGTCTCTCTAAATTTAAAATTATATCCCCCAAATGTTACAAAAACTTTCAAAAAAGGTTCTTTGTATTCTTCCTTGCTTTTCTCTTGTGGTTTATAATGGAACCTATTGAGAAGTTGGTTTCATATCCCCAAGGCAATGTCTATTTACATTTGTAAGAAATGAAGTTTGAGGTGTTTCCAGGCCCAACCTGTTTGATAATCCAGGCCCACATTTAAAACCACGGCGAATCCTTTGGCACTCAGAAGGGTTCTAAGAATTTGGGCGTCCAGAGCTTGGGTTCTAAGGGCTTACATCTTGCTAAAGAGAGGAGGTGCCTCTGGGGAAGAGAACTGGGTGCCAAGGGACAAAGTGAGGAAATCAAAGGCACCCGAAAGGAGAGGGCCAGGGACGAGAGGCCCGCCTTCCCGAGGACCCTGACCAGACTGCAGGGACAGGAGTTGCTAAGAGTGTGGAGAGGTAACAGCAGAGAACCACTCAGAGGCGACTGGACATGGGAAAACGCAAAGGAACTGTGGGCTTTGTGACCCTCACGGTGCCAGGCACTGGAGACGGCTGACGGGAAGCGAACCAAGAGCAACAGAGACCTTGGTTTCTCTGGCCACTGCTAAGGCTACACAAGGTCACACAGAGTGCCGACAGAGCTTATCAAAACTCCAAGTGGTGGGACACCTCCCTTGCGGCCCAGAGGTTACAGCTCTGCACTTTCAGTGCCGGGACACGGGTTCCATCCCTGGTTGGGGAACAAAGATCCCACATGCCACCTGGAGAGGCCAAAAACAAAAAAAAAAAAATCAGAGTTGCGTAATTATTTTTAGCATAAGAGCTTAAGCTGTACATTACAGGCCATGATTTTTGAAGGGTCTGTAAACTATCTTTGGATGTATTATTTTTTGTGATGCTGAGGTCACGCACAAGTACCCAGGAGCTCCGAGCAGAAAGGACTCCCTCCAAGCTTCAGCTGTGTCACCTGCAGCTCCGGTGCCGGCGCGAGGAGCAGGGAGCCCAGCCAGCAAAGGCTTCCCACCCCCTGCTCCCCTTTCAGGTCACGGTCACGGGGAGACTGGCGTGGAGCTGGCTGCTGGGCCCAGGAGCCAGGTGGAGCCAAGGGCACACCTCTGCCCATCGCAGGACCCACTCTGGGGGCCAGGGGCAGAGCGAGCCCCCAGGCCAACCTGTGCCTTCAGCCTCTGTGCTGCGGTCCTAGCATGGGGCTCAGAGACGCCCTCGGGGACGCCCACACGTGGGGCTGCTCCCGCCAGTCCAACAGGGCCTGGAAGGAAGACGTGTCTGGATCCCTGGGGGTGTCCCCACGCGAGCTTTGTGACCACGGTGTAGCCCACGCCTGGGTCCCAGAGGCTGAGAGCGTGCGCGTCCCACTGGAGAAGGCAGTGGGTCCTTCCACCGCGTGTATCCTCAAGGGGACAAGTACATGAGTGGGGGGCAGGCTGGGACCCACCCAAGGCCAGGGGGAGCCAGCCACCTCCAAGGGTGGGGCCCACAGACGGGCACCCATGCAGGCTCAAGGCGACAGAGACACTCTGGACAAATCGGAGCTCAGGACTGAGGATGAGACAGAGGAAACCTCTGAGCAGGGGAGGGGCCCCCAGGGACTCCTGGAAGGGGGCGCTGGCAGTCAAGGGAGGGGCGGCCGAGCAGGACACGCAGCCCGCCTCCCAAGGGAGGCCACTAGCAGGGGTGATGAGGGCTCGAGGCGGCGAGGAGGACCGGCCGCCCCAGGGAAGGGCCCTGGGCGGGAGGGCAGAAGCCCCGCTGCAGGGAAGCAAGCGCGTCCTCCGCCGGCAGCGCCTCCGCTGCTGGCCTCCCCACAGTCTCTGACTGCAGAGCAGAAACAGCACGGAAACACACCACACCACACACACCACACACACACGGAAACGGAGGGGCCACGTCCCTGCACTGAAGGGAAT